>APFE031128435.1:105003-130047 GCA_000404065.3 Pinus taeda
TGTGTTTGCACAATGTATCAATTTCATGGTTGGTCTTTAAGTTTTCATTACAATGGGTCGATTTCACCTACACCGCGTGTCAATTTGATGGTTCATTTATAATTTTTTTTGTAATGTATCGAGTTGTCTTAGGCTAAGATTTTAAAATCACTATATATTTTTCATTTAAAAAATAAATTACTCTTGAGTCTTCATTTTAAAAGTTTCTTGTCATAAAATTTTTTCATAATGTCATGCTTGAAATATTTTGAAAAGTTGAGATTTTTTTGTAGTCATAATCTTTGGTTTTAATTGCATGGTTGAAAAATTGTCAAGTTTTAATGTTTTTCTAAGTCAAGATATTTTATCTTTAATG
This sequence comes from Pinus taeda, assembly GCA_000404065.3. Lineage (NCBI taxonomy): Eukaryota > Viridiplantae > Streptophyta > Pinopsida > Pinales > Pinaceae > Pinus > Pinus taeda. The sequence continues at coordinate 105,359 of APFE031128435.1, forward strand.
CTATTGTCGAAAACAATTACAATTTCAAGGTTTTTTAGAGTCAAGATATTTTATCTTTAACAAAATGGATGGAAATAGTCAAAATTCGAGACATGATATTTTATCTTTAACATCATGTCTGAGAATTGTTGGAATTTTACAGTGTTTCAAAGTCTAGATATTTTCTCTTTAACTCCATTGCTAAAAAATGTCAAAATTGTGACCCGATTTTTTTTGTTGTTATTCCAGAATAAACAATTATTTTTTAAGGGTGCTTTTTTCATCCATTTAAAAAAAAATGGTTTTTACTTCCATTTAAAAAAAATGTTGAAAATTTACCCTAAAAAAAAAACATCATTCTGGAACATTCTGGAATAAACAATTTTCATTTTTGGGTTGTTTTTTCATTTTTTTGGGGGTTTTTGGGCTTGGGTACCCGTTTTGAGGTAATAGTCCCCATTTCATCCATAACTATGTTTTCTCTCCAACATGTGCAAGCAACAACAACAACTTAGCACCATAAGAAGAAATTAATCAGAAATCTAGTCAAGGGATGTCAAACTTGAGTTTTTCACCTCATTTGAAAATATGCTCCTATAGGGCCAAGGTCAAGTTAATCCATCACTCTCATCCATTTCGAACCTTCACCCATCATTCCCAAGCCCTTCCCATTTTTTTCTCGTTGCCTTGAGTTTTTATAGGAAATTTCTATGATGCTATAGGATGTTCCAGAATTGCAAAAAACCAGGGCAGAATTTGTCTTGACCATATCTCACAAATCGTGCATCCATTGGCCAATATTTTTTATGGGGAGATGCATAAGGATGACAGTAAAATGCTAAAAAAAAATCAGAAAAACCTAATACATATTTTCAAGAAATTGACCATCATAACCTATAGCCATTTCTTGTTTTTCTCATGATTCGTTCATCCACTGGCCAAGAATTTTTATTAGGAGATGCATAAGGATGATGGTAACATGCTTCAAATTTTTTTGGTCAATAAAATCTACCATTTGAGAGATATTGGGTAAAAAAGTCTGCTATAGGAAAGTTACAAGTTGTTACAAGAAAGTCCCTATATTGCTACAAGAACCTGCCGAGCATAGAAAGGAGGGGAAAAATTGAAGTTTTTCACATGTGGGAAAGAGAGGAAGTTTATTGAAGCCCCTGATATCCATCCACTCCATCAACCTTCCTTTTTTTCTCCACTGTCCCACTAGACATCCATAAAATATAACCCTCCCCTATGTTTGTACCCATTACCATCATTAAAAGGCTCGCCAACCACCACTCGACATTTTCCCATGAATTATCAAAACTTTTGAAGGAAAAATTCAAAGAAAACTATGAACCTGAGGGGCCTATGTGGCTTCTATAAGAAGCCACACAATCTTATAACATCCTTTAGAATCTCAAAAGGCATACCTAAACAATTACATGACTCATGTACACTACTACAGGGTCCTTAATCAACAAGGACTAGGGAAGCTACAACAACAACACCATGATAACCTGGGTAAGAGAAATTTGCATTAGCAGAGAATACTAGAAGAATAACTCCAAAGGAAATGAAAACGATGAATCTCCCCAAATTCAAGATTGCATTACCTCAACCCACTCATAGCATGAGTATCTCAACATCACAATTTTAGCCATTTGAACCAGAGATGTGAAGCAACTGAAAAACAATGAAAAAAACATAGAATACCTCTAGAAATAAGGTTATTGGCATTAGAAACTCCAAGAAATTATCAGATGCAACTTCAAGATCATTAAAGGCAACCTCCACATCTACAACAACATCCTGCACAAAAAAAAACACTCATGGTAAGGCAAAAGTATATAACTCTTTAACCTTACCCTTTGAACCTATTATAGCTTGAGAAAACATTAAAATTGTGAGAAGGAAAGGTCTTTTATAGCCAAACTTAGTAGCAGGAAGCCTTGACCTTATCTAGTAGTCACTTAACTTTTCTCGAAAGGACACCCAAATGTATGGGAGATAAATGAGACAAAAGTGAAAAATGACTTAATAAAGTGGGATTTTATCATGGAGTACAAAAAACAGTTTGGGGCCAACTCAGTTAACCCAAATAACTTTGAATTTATTTTTCATGCAATCTTGTTGATATTAAGATAATAGAAAAAAATAAAAAGAAAAAATAAAAATAAAAATAAAATGTTGGACCCATCACCTCTTGGCATGCAAAATGGCTACTATAGGATCTTACATATGCTTCTACATGATATAGACAGGTTGTTACAAGATCCTACAGGTTGCTACAAGAGACAACCAGATTGCTACAAGATTCTACAGGTTGTTGTAGGAAGTTAACAAAGTGCTATAAGAAGCTAATTTTTTTCCTAGAAAAATCACGAAAGTTTCAAATGACTTAAAATGAAAGGGGATATTTGAAATAAATGTAAGTCACAGTCCTTTCCACTCACATTTGGAAAAAAAAAATTCAAAATGAATTCTCTGTGTTAGACACTTTTAATTAAACAGTAAGGAAGCTAGGTATTTTGATTGTTTTCAAGAGACACAAAGTGGAAAAATGAAGAGGATTAATCAGTGACAAGTATTTTCCTTTCCTACCTTTAAAAGGTTGAACTTCTCTTCTCTACTACAAAATCAAACTTTGGCTAATACTTCCTTATACAAAATTTCCTTTCCCAAATATGTGAAAAAATATTTCAAATGATGGGAGGAGGAGAATCAACAGATTTTTCAAGAATACCAAAACCAAGAGGAAAAATCAAAGGAATGACAGGAAATTGAGATAAATGTAGGATCTTATCAGGAAGTGGCAACTACATCAGCATGGGATGTCAAAAAAGATGAAGAACAACATAGCAAGGAAGATGGGTAGGTTACTTAGAGCATGAGCAACAGTTTCAGTAGGGGGTATGATGAGCCTTGAAATTAGATACAATTAAGGCCCATCTAACATTTCCTAAACACATAAAGGCTATATTAAATCTCTCGTTCTACACTTAATAATGCTTTATTAGCTTTAATAAGTTCTTAGGAAGGCTTAGAGGTAATTGCATGTTATGTGCCTAATATCATTTATTTTGCAGAATATTGAGTACATTTTGAATATCTACAAAATGAGAGAATTTAGAGACTTTATCGCTGCCATAGGATGCTAGAAGATATACCAATAAATAGATAAGGTATTATGAAATTATTGAGAGATTATGGACCTCCACTGATTGATAAAATCTAGGGATGTTTTCCATGTTATAGGAGAAGCTATAGCTCAATATTTAATGAAGATTCCTACTGCTCGGAACCAGATCCACTTTTTGAGGGTTTTTGAATGGGAAAGTTGTCTCATTTCAAGGAGTATGCCTTCCCATCAATTTTTATAAGTACCAATTTGAATTATCCTCTAGTGGCATTGATGTTTTAGTCTTCTTATGAAGAAAACTTGTTATTAAGTAGCTCTACTTTCATTTCCAAGAGGGATGTACTTGAATTGATTCTATAATGAAGTTTGGTTTCATTTTCAGATTCTAAGGCTTGGTTTCTTTCATGGGACTCTAAGTATCCGTGGGCTTAACCATCCCAGGAGCCTCAAATCCCTGTTGTACAATTTCTTTATCTTATTTGCATTTATTGTTCACTTGCATTTCCTATTGTTGCATTTAGTATTCATACTTCATTTGTTGTAGATTTTATTCATTAAATGATTGAAGTGAGTTTTTTTGTAGGTCATTTATACAGTATAAGTATGAGGCATCCTTAGAACCTGTCTACAAAGTCATGTTGATCATTGAGTTACTTGGATTGGTTCACAATTTTGGAATTTCTAGTTTTAGTAATAAATATCTGTTGAATTTCAGCACATGTTAATGGACTTATTTCAAATTGATTACACTTATATTGGAGTTTAAAAATGTTCATATTAATAAAAAAATTTACCACATAGAATTTTCACTTGATTAGCTTAGGCATTTGGGTACTTAGATAAGCTTACTAATTCATTATTCTGAAATTTTTGGTTCATAGCAGTAATTTTTTTGTTGATTTTAACACATGATAATGAAGAAGTTTTGAGTTGATTGCACTTGGATCAAAGTCCAAAATTGTTCAAATTAATAAATATATTTATTCCATATCATTTTCACTTGATTAGATTAGGTATTTGAGTACCTAGATCCACTATTAGTTCACCATTCTACAAATCTGGTTTATCAGAAAATCATTGTCTCTGCAAATTGATAAGTGAGATATTTTTGGAAGCTTGGTTATGAAACCTATGTGGAAAATCACCAAAAATATTTTCTCATTTATGCAATAATCAATTTTTATTTCAAATTCAACTCATCATTTCACATGTATTTTGTTTTCTGCAATTAGTGTTTTAGTAGGCATTTAATAATTTTGTCTTTGTTAATTGAATGTTCTTTTTGTGTGAAGATGCGATCTATTGGTTCATAAGGAAGAGTAGCATCATTTTCCATGAACAATCACCATATCCTTCAACACTCCTCCTTCCATTTTCATTTGTTTCTCCAAACTATTTGCACACAAAAAATTACAATATCGAGCTACATGAGACTATTAGTTTTGCTTTTCCCTTGTACAAGTTGGGCTACTGAGTAGAAATGAGCTTGAAAAGGTCCCTTTACACTCTTTCACAACTTCCTACCACCTTCTCCCACGTTTATACCATTCCTAGAACCTTCAGATTTCTCTCGGATGCAATCTTGTAGTAATATAATGCACCCTGTAGAAATCCTATAGTATTACACAAAATTCATCAGAATGCCCATAGAATTGCCTCTAAAGCTCCATTTTTTCTTCTCATCACTCCAAAACATCCTCTAATCCATAAATATGAACTTGAGAAGTCCAAATACCCTCTATATTCTTTACTTCCATTGCAATAGCTTCAATCCTGCAACTAGGATATGTTGTTTTGGTTAAATAGAATGCAAATAATTTACCTTTTGAGCATTTGATTGAATTTTTGCAAGTAGAATAGAATTTACCTTGTTGGAAATAGAGCAATTTTTTTTCCTACAAGATACATCAAACTTCATTTCTTCCATTTACATTATGTAAGATAGATTGGGATTAATTTTTTGCCATTTATTTTCTACAAGAAAGGTTAGGATCTCTTTTCTGGCATTTGCTTTCATAGATTAAGGTTTCTTTCATGTAGTAGAAAAATTTATGCTTCAGTCATCTCATGAAAAGATAAGATAGGTAGTTTTCATTTTTCTAGTTTTTCCAAAGTAGTCTTTGTGCATCTCAATTCACTTCATTGCATTAGGTCAACGAAAGGACATATTGCATGTTGGACACATAGTGCAACCACCTCTTAAGTTTGTATTAATTTTGGATTAATAATTAAAGTTGGTATCTTTGGGAGTTGCAACATTCTTGTTGCAATACTAGGGCTCATCAAGTTGAGATGCAGTGTCTAGAGAAGTCAAAGACATTGTCAAATGGGAAGTTCTACCAAGGGAGGTTGAACCAGAAAAGATAGAGTTTGAATTAATGAAGGATGATGATCAGAAGCTATAGAAGAACATGAATAATAAGAAGAAGAAACACATACTTTGGTATTGAGGAGATCAGTTATGGAAAGAATGAAACCATAAAGGTATGATATTTTTGATTTCAATTCAAATTTTTCTTTGTTTATTATTGATGATGATCCTAGAACTTTTAGGGAGGTAGTGGATTTAGAGGATGGAAAAATTATGTAAAAAGGCCATGGTCGAAGAAATGGAAGCCTTAAACAAGAATGAGGCTTGAGATCTAATGGATTTTCTAACTAGAATAAATCTCATTGGTAGAAAATTGGTTTTTAAAAATAGGCTAAACGTAGAAGGAATAATGGGGAATACAAACCTTGCTTAGTAGTAAAGGGTTATTCCCAAGTAGAGGGAATTTACTTTGGTGATATATTTTCTCATGTTGCACTTCTGTTATATTTATTTTATCCATTATTGTTGCTTTTTATTTTGAAGTAGAACATATGGACTAGAAGAAATCATTCTTACATGGGGATCTGGAAAAAGAAATCTACATGAAACAATCAAAAGAATTTGTTGTGAAAGGAAAGAAAAAGTTAGTTTGAAGGCTAAAAAATTATTTGTATGGGTTAAAGAAATCACCAAGGATGTGGTAACATAGGTACTTCAATTCATAAGCAACAAATTACACTATTAATTTCAAATTAGTTGGTGACCATGTTATTTATTTGGTCTTACATGTGTATTGATATATATTTTTTATTAGAAATGATATGGAGATTAGAAAGGAAGTGAAAACTCAATTTTATTCTAAATTTGATGTGAAGGATATCAGTGCTACAAATTTGATCTTAGGCATGGAAATTAGAAGAGATTTGGAAAACATGAAACTCTAGTTAAGGCAAAAGAAGCATGTCGAGACAATATTACATAGGTTTAGTATGCAGGAATGTAAATTGGTACAGATTCCTATTCTTGTAGGTGTAAATTTATTTGCAAATACATTTCCCAAGACACGTGAAGAATAAGAGGACATGCCCCATGTTCCATATGTCAGTGTGATTGGAAGCTTGATCTATGCAATGGTCTATTCTACATCGAACATTACACATGCATTGCGATTATTGAGTAGGTGTATGTCAAAATTTTTACAGATCATTTTTTCACATTCATTTAAATGGTAAGGAAACCAAATCAATCAACATCCTTAACACCTTGTAATTATCCCCTTGTAAAGCCTCAAGCATTGATTCTCCAAAAATTCCAAGAGTTATGGGTTTATCAGCTCATAAACTCATTTTTGGCCCCAACGCACCCTGCTTTTGAGTCCACCAGTGATGGTCGCATGTTGCATAACTGAACAATTACATTGACCAACACAATTTTCTCTACTCTACAAGTGCGATGGTTCTATAATTTCGAGAAAAATAAAAAATATTTATGAAACTTCTTCTTCTAGAAGCTTATAAGGTGGTTTTAACCATTTACCATGGATAGAGATCTCGAATTCCTATCCTAACCTATCTTTGAGGCCTTATCTCTTATCCCTAAAGCTTATCCCCCCTCATATGTGGATCTCAAGTGTAGATTGGTAAATCCTAAACTACCACTTTTACCCTATAAATTCATTACCTCCTATAGAGTCTAGGGTGGATTTTGGAGACTCTTAGTTATGCCCTGATGTTATTGCTTTTACATAATGATCCATTACCATCCTTGAATTGTGATTGAAGGCTTCCCTTGTGGCTGTTGGTTTTGTGTTATATTCTTTCCACGACTACCCCACGCATACCGCTCCCCTGTATGTTGCACCGAGTGTGGCAAGGGGGGTGACAATGCCCCGTACATTTTTGTGGACCCTATATTAGCTGGGTGGACCTACCTATCGTTTTGTGCATAGATTTGACACATGGTTTTGGGCAAGATGGTTTTTTGTCCATGGTATTTTGTAGATCCAGTCAAAGGGAACTATTGTTACGTTATAATCCAAGGTTAACATATTGGGGTTTATGGATGCTTCAAAATGTATATATATGTATCGTAACATTGAAAGGAATTTAATGAAAAATCAATCTGGTAGTCCTGGTTTTGGGATCTAGGGGAAAATCTCTGTTTATATCTGTTTTATGTTTTATGTTTTATGCTCTCCCCATTGTTTATTTTCTACTTTTAAGAATTCATTTGTAGGTAATTTCTGTACGGGGTTAAAACCTACAGTGGCTAAGGAAGGACAAGTTTGGTGGGAGATTCTACATTATCAAGAACTGTAAAAAGGGTTGTAATATTCTCCTACATTTCATTAATACAAGAAGCTTTGTTGTCCTATACTTTATGTCTGTTTGATGCATATGTATTTTAATGCCCACTGGAATAATTGAATAAAGATATTTTTTTATGCTATGAATGTTTTGTAATTCTCTTATTTGTTGTGATTGTCTAGCAAGTTCCATTTATAGTAATTGGACCTAGATTCAATGTCTACAAGTCAAGAGAAGATGAATACTAGCATTGGACTCCAGGTAGGCCCTTTCTCCATTTATTAGTTTCTATAGGGAAAACATTATCCTTTTTGGTTTCTATTGTTTCTAGATCAGCCATTATATCTAGAGTATTCACTTTTGTTCGTAGAAGAGAATTTTCCATAAATAAACTTTGTGACTTCGATGGGGAACGAGATTGTAGTTTGTGTGAGTTCTTTTGGTCAATAATCTAGTTTCATTTACATTTTCATTTCATTTGAACTTGAAAATAAAATAAAAGAAAAATCTCTTTTTTGCATTACATATAAGGTTTTTTTTTAATTACATTGGAATAGTATATTGAAAGATCTAATTAGGAAGTTTTCATTTGTTGCATCTTTGATTGTTGCATCTCTGTTTGTCATCTCCTTCCTATAGATAAATATTCATTAAAATGGAAGAGTTAGTTTTATCATGCTAGTTGCATCCTAGGAAGTTTTGGTGACCTTGTACCATGAGCCTTGAAATCGAAACATAATTCAAGATAAACTTTAAAAAAAATCAATTAACCTAAGGAGCATTTTTAACATTAACAACATGCATAGAGGTCTAAGCTAGAGACGTGTTCTAGTGTCTTTAAACGTAGGATTTGTCATTATTTGGCTACATTAGATTCTGGGGGTAGTCTGTATTCCACGTATGTAAGTATATTAGACCATTCTCCACATACATTCGGGTATATCAAATGGCATTCCCCATATGAAAAGTATATCGAAATACTTCCTACTGTACATGACTTATTAGATATCACTACCACAATCTGCACTTCCACGTAACTTTGGGTATATTTCGGAAGTCCCCTATAGGTTGTTATCTTGCCATAGGTAACCGAGTCGGTCACCTTTATTACTGTGATACACCGAACACAACATTTGGGGAGATTTCCTACACATATTGGAAACGATATTGCATAGTTCACAGTTAAGTTGGTAAACCCTCTTTTCCTAGTTACCCTTTATTTTATTTTATTTTTTTATGTTGTTAATTTATAAAATTGTTTAATCCATCATGGAAGAACACCCTCAACAACCTCATCATTCACGTAGAATGCAAATATTGCCTCCTTTACCTCCAGAGGAGACACATGGTCATTGTAAGAATAAGAAAACACAAAAAACTAAAATTGGTACTTTGAAAGTTATCCCTTTTGGCACTACATTTGAAATTAACCAACTAGAATCGTCACTTCCGATAAGTATTAATCCCGAAATTACATCCTTACTAGCTAGTGAGTCTGACACAATCAAACTGAAATTCTTGAAGCATTAGAATTTTAGGTCATTGAACATGAATTTCCATTGAGAAAATTTACAACCTGAGGTCATACAACCTAAGGAACCTCATATAACTCAACCAAAACTGAAAAGTTTATCCTTCTCCTCCTCTACCTTTGTCTCAACCACAACATGTATATTTTAGTCTTGACGGAGAAAAACTTCCACCTGGTCTTTTGAGTATTGAGGAAATTAATGAAGAAGAGTCTCAACCTTCAACTCCTGACCATTAAGAGGGACTCCTCTTTATCAATCTGATCCTTTTATTACTCCTCCTGCTCAAACACAAGATCCTTCATATCATACTCCTCATTTCAATTCATATTTTGAACCTTCCTCAACAAACTCCTTTTAAAAGTTCAAGAATGACTGAGTCAACAATAGATTCTCAACCCGTCTCTGTTATCATGAGTGATTCAACTAAAGTTACAACCTCTTCTATGTTTGTGACTTCATTGGAAACCCATTTTATGGTAGTCCATCAGTACCACCTGGCTACCAGTTATTATCTGGAACCTTTTCTGATGTGTCGACTAGTCCATGGAATTATCCCTTATAATCTTCATCAGGAATGTTATTTGGTCCCTCTTTGATGAGCACCCCACCACCTATTCCACCTGTTGTGCCTCAGTCTCCTTTGGAGCAACAATATGGTGAATTTATTAGTGGATTGGGACATCTACAATAACCTACTCCATCCTATACTGGGTACCCTTCGCTAGGGGGGTAGTTTCCTCCATGCACTCCTTATCCTTCAGCAAGGGGGGAACCTATTATTGTAATGTTCCCTTATGTTGATCAAACACCACAAGTTGGTGCTCCACCCTATTCGTTTCCTCTTCCTACAGGTCCTCCATTTCTAGGGATGGATGTGAATCCTTGGCATCCTACATTTTCTGTTCAACCTAGTTTGGCTTCGAATAAAATATTGACCTCCCAACCTATTATGGCTACACCACAAGTCCCTACTTGTCAATTTTCCAATCTATACCCCAAGTGAGTCAACATGTTTAGGTTGTATCTCAAATACAATCTACTCCAATGGTATCTGGAATTTCTCAAATTCCATCTACTCAACCTATTTGGGGAGCATTATAAGCTCCACTTCTTGGTCAGTCTGTACCTCAGATGCAAGTAAACCAACATGTGCATGGCATGACATAGGTACCAACCATTCAACCCAATGTTGGAATGATTTGAAATCCATTCGGGAAACCCTTCTAAGGAATTCCACAAATTCCTGTTGGTCAGTATACCATTCTGCAAATGCCTTATCAAGGCCAACAAATACAAACTCAGGCATTGCACCCTTATCAAATTTTTATGGAACTGGAAAACCTAGTGTTGGTGACCTTGGTTATCAAAATCCTCTTTATCTTGGAATGCAAATACATGTTACTCAACACATTCCATCATACCCAGGATATTCAACCATAGGTTAACCTTTATTCACAAGGTCAACCTTACCAGATGGACTTTAAAAAACAATTTTCATTTGTTGCAATGCTTGAGTTACTAGATTTATCCTGGCTCACGAATGATCCCATTTGTCATTCTCCTTGGTGGTCGACCATTCCTACTAAATTGTCGAGTGAAATTCTGAAATTCAAAGAAAATCTTGGAGAAGACTTGTCCACTCATGTTATGACCTATCATTTATGGTGTTCATCCAACTCCTTGAATGATGATTCCATTTGTTTATGGCTTTTCTAGATAAATCTCTGGTAGCTAAGTGGTAAGTTGAATTTCCACGAGCTTCTTTCAGTAATTTCAATGACTTAGAAACCACGTTTCTAACTCATTTCCAATTACCCATCCGTTATGAAATTGGATATGAGCTTTTGACATCCCTGAAATAGTATAACTCCACCCACATATCTAATCAAATTCATGAGTGGAGACGCAAACGTCGATTGCTAAAAAATTCTATTCCCAATCATTTATTGGCTGAATGGTTTTGTTAAATCCCTCTTTCCATCCATAACTAAAGATGTTGCCAAAGAGAAGTCATTGTTGAAGAGAAAGTCATTTCTCATGCTCAATATTTTGATTTGTTCTATACTCAATATAACATGTTCTATGACAAGATACCCAATGCTCCGAGATCCCAACATATTATTCCACCTATTCTTTCTCCAAAGGAATCACATGTTGTTAATGACTTGATTGGTTCAGGTTGTTAGCAGTCGGCAAGAAAATCCTATAATCCTCTTATTTTGAAATCTGCTTCTACTACGACCAATCAAAACCCTCCCAATCCTACTCCTACGAGTACTTCCGAGATAATCGTTGTTCAATAGGATAAAGGAAAATATCCGCAACCTAGAAGTAATACAAAGGGTAAAGGAAATAATAAGCAATAGAACCCTCCACAAGAAAAGTAGAAGGATCAGTCTCTTGATGAGAAGTGAAATCCTCGTTACCCATGTATTAACTGTAATGATGAAAATTTCACGAAATACCACCCACATCATGTAGAGGTTAATAGGTTTTCTAAATTTACATCCACTTCCCCTGTGATTTTGAAAAAAACCTTTCCAAACCAAGAGACAAATACAATTTCTCAAAAGCCATCTTCCTCTTCCCAGGTAATGATGTTATTTTTTAACAACAAGAATGGTGTTATGGTGGCTAAAAGGAATAAGGATTATGGAAATTTGAATCCTCCAACTAGAAAGTCTAATGATCAACCTTCCAACCCTACTCAAGCTGCTTCTAGTCCTCTCTGGATAGAGAAACCAGAGAAGCCAACCGCTGAATTAACTATCAAATGACCTAAAGGGATGATTCATAAGTCATCATTTAATCCTTAGGCGAGAGTTGCATAAAATTACAACATAGTTGAGGATTTAGCTTAAACTCCTTCAACTATGTCAGCACTCAAGGTGTTGTAGAGTTGTCATGCCCAAAATAAGTCTTTACTAGAAACGATCAGAGGAGTAGATCCTTTAGATTCAAATCTTGTAGTATTTAATCATGAGAACCATACTCTCAAACTCCAACCCCAGTTGGATTTCAGGATTTAAGTTATTGTTAGAAGTAAAAATATTCATCGCACGATCGTAGATGAAGGTGATTCAACTTGCATCATGTCTCTTTAATGTTGGAAATCCATTGGTTCCCCACAACTTAATCAATCACCATCCACTCTCAAATCTTCCGATGGGAGAGGATTTAAACCTTACAGGATCCTGAATTCATTACAAGTAGAATTAGTTGGCAAAATGGTCTCAGTAGTGATCCAAACCTTTTACTGCAAGGATGCATACAAAATTGCATTTAAAAGAGCATGTAACCAAGTGACACAAACACATAAAAGAAGAAAAATTTAAAATAAACCATGAGATCAAAGACACAAAAACAACTTGATAACAAAGTTCACCCAATGTGGGCTACATCTCTAGCCCTGCTTAATGTGGGGAGGCATCTTTCATTATTTGGTAGAGAAAAACATTACAAGAAATTACAAAATGACATCTCATACCTCCACTTCTAGGGATGGCCTACAAATGTAAACCTCTACTGGAGAAATGGACTGCATGGTTGGATTCCTAATGAAAAATTGCGAAAATGACTATAAAGTCGACCTTGTTCTGGTTTGATCAAAATCTAGCCCTCGGGAATCTCAAATATTCCCCCAAGAATTCCCTCTCGCGGGTTGACCGAAGTTAGACTACCTAGGTGATGAAACTAACTGCACCACTGTGATCCTTACGAAAATCAAGTAAAATGAGTATAAACTCAACCTATCTTTACTTTGGTGATTTCTTAGGTTCTAAGGAAGCTAAAGATTCCCTAAAATATTCTCAGAGAATATTCCTCAAAATATTCTCACCATAAGGCTCTCGAAACCTGGGCCTAAGGGTGCATGGTTCCGATGGTGGCAAGATTTCACCATGTCTTAACACTTGGCATGCTCACTACCCCCAGCTTGGTGACGAAATGAGGTTCTTATAACATGTGTTCTACATTGTTTTTAACAAACACTTGGGTGGTCCATTGGTGGCATGTTATAATGGGTGGCCGGAGGTGGCAGGTTCAAACCTACAGGCCTATTGACATGTATGTATTTTGAATATAACCAAAACCCACTGTTGGAATTCTAACTACCGTGGAATTTTTTTAGCCCTATAATTCACCCTTTGTTGAACAATAACTATTGCTCAAACAAATTTGACTGTTTGTTATTAAATAAAAACTATAACCACCTGTCCGCTTTCCAGTGGCAGTTTTAGTGGTCATTAGGGGTCACCAGTAAAACTAATGAGGTGAAAATTTCATCGTCGTCGGTGGCCGTATTCTGGCAACCGCCACCGATCCAATTTTTCATCTGCTTAATGGATCACGAGACGATTTCCATGTGGAATATCCTCATTGGATCTTTATACACTGACATCATCCACCACTTATCACAGCCAGGATGGTCTATATCGCTACGTCACCCTGCTGACGTCATGTTGCCACATGTCACTCTGTAATTGGTTCGTATCACCACATCATCCTATCATGTGTCATCCTATGATTGGTATGTACTGCCATGTCATCATGTTGATGTTATAATTTTTACGGCTGAGGTCCTCATCTGTATTGCTGACGTTAGCATTGCAAATGTCCCTGCTTGCAATTTATTTTTTTGTTTTGGAAAAATTTCAGCAGGCCATAACATTCACATTTAGTGTCCATTTGAGGTGACGATCATGCTGTTGGATTCAGAATGTTGAGCTCTTCGATTTGAGATAGGTTTCGCTAAATTTTGAGGAATGTGAAAATTTGGCCTTTTGGGATCTCCTCCTAGATCATTCCTCCCCACTAATGAGCTTTTGGGCCACCAAAAGCTTTATTAGTCAATTGGCAAGTGAGGGAATTTCTCCCTCACTTTCTCCTTCTCAATCCAATAAGCCTTACTTGGATGCATTCCCTTTAAACCAATAAAAAGGTACTCCATGTCTCCCATCATGAAGTCCTAATTCTTATGTCAAGAATGATATCCTCAGGTATCTTTTCCAAGTATTTTGGTGCAAATTTGTCCACTATAGGAACTTGTCCAACCTCTTTAGTGTCCATGATCAAAGGAGGCTCATAAAGCTTCAAGTTTTCAAAATTCACCATTGAGTACATCTGCATGTATGTTGGAAAATCAAGACAAAAAAATTGTCTCCAATCTTCTCTAATATGGTGAAAGGACCATATCGGATTGGTCCCAATTTATTTCCTTACCCTGTCATTTTGTCCTTGCTGATGTGGAGCCACACCTTGTCTCCAACCTGGAATTGGTAACCAACCCATTGCTTGTAATGTCGAGCCTTGTGTTGAGCTTTACTTTTCTCCAATTACTCTTGCAATGCCTGGTGAATTGTATGAATTCGATGAATGAACTTCCGTGCTTTGTCCCTATCATCTTTCTCATTGGAATATTCATCTTTCCCAAAGGCCATGTCTAAAGGATCATTTGGAAAATATCTAAATCATGTCTCGAATGGTGAGCTCTGATTGGAAGAATGTGTTGCCCTGTTGTATGCATGTTGTACATAAGGAAGTTTCTCATCCCACAACTTGGGATGCTTTCCACAATAGCCTTAGAGTAAATGTATCACTGTGCGGTTGACAACCCCTATTTTCCCATTGTTCTACGGATGAAATGTAGTACTCCTCTTCAACTTGGTGTCCATCATTCTCCAGAAACTCTTCCAAAACTCTCTAAGGAAATGAGAGTCTCGATCAGACACAATGGATGTGGGCAACCCAAAGGGGACCCATACAAATTGGAGGAAGAGATGAGCATTCTGATTTGCAGTGATGTGCTTTTTACAAGGCATTAATACACACATTTTGCTAAATTGATCCACAACGACATAAAAATAGTCATGACATGTCCTAGAAAAAGTCAAACTGCCAACAAAATCCTTTGACACACTTTCCCATAGACGACTTGGAACAGGGAGTGGTGTGTAGAGCTCCAATTTTCTATTAGTAGGCTTGCAAACTGAACACAACACACATCCCTTTACATATCAAGTCACAATGTTTTTCATGTGAGGCCAAAAACAAAACCTCTGCAAATGACACAAAGTTTTCCCTACACCAAAATGACTAGACACAAGAGAGATATGTACCTATGTGATTACATGTATTCTCTAATTGGTGGGGATACAAAGTTTTCCAAGATGGTACAACAATTTTCCCTACAAATGGTAATTTTCCACCTGCGATCCATGAGTCAACTTTTCATAAATCTCCTTAATATTCATCATCAACATAATGTTTAGAATAACTTTCAATAGGCAAAGAAGCATTTTGCAAAACTGTAGATGTAGAAATAGGAGGGCGAGAAAGCATATATGCCACTTTGTTGTTAGTGCCCTTCTTGTATTTTATTACCAGATGAAACTGCTGAAGGAACCCCATCCATCTAAAATGACGTGCTTGTTGAAGCTTGGTTTGTGACTGGAGGTACTGCAAGGGCTAGTGAGCTATGTGAATGATGGTCTCTTTACAATGAAATAGTGCTTCCATTTCTTCATGTTCTGGACCAAGGCATGCAACTCCTTGTCATATGTGGGATAGTTCACAACAACTTGGGAGAATCTTTATGTATGGTAACATACAGGTTTCCTATGTTGGATCAACACTACTCCCATGGTGTACCCACTGACATCTGTCTCGATCTCAAAAGGCTGCTGGAGGTTAGGTAAGGCAAAAACTGGTGTGGCACTGATCTTCTCTTTTAGTGTATCAAAGGATTTCTACTACTTTCCTCCCCACTGAAAGGTTGGCTTCACACTTGTCAATGCATGCAAGGGGGATGCAATGATGGAGAAGTTAGCAATGAATCTTCTCTAGTATTGTACTGCACCCAAAAATCTACGAACCTCTATAACATTGGTGGGCTTAGGTCACTTCACAATCACATCAACTTTAGAAGGATCTATTTTAAACTATCCACCTCCAACAATGTGACCCAAGTAAACCAAAGAGGTCTTACCAAATTCACACTTAGATATTTTGACATACAATTTTATTTTTGTAAAACCTCAAGCACACTTTTAACATGACACACATGATCTTCCCATGTTCTACTAAAGATAAGAATGTCAACAAGATAAACAAACACAAAATCATCAAGAAAAGGTTTGAAAATATCATTCATCACCCTCATGAATGTGGCTAGAACATTTTGCAGTCCGTATGGCATCACCATCCATTCAAACAACCCTTGTTTTTTCTTGAATGCAGTATTCCATACATCATGTTCTGTAATTCTGACCTGATGATAGCCACTGCACAAGTCCAATTTTGTGAAATAGACAACATTTTTCAATTGATCTAATAAATCATCAATGCGAGGGAGTGGGTACTGATTCTTCACCTTTATTTTGTTGAGTGCCTTGTAGTCCACACACATCCTCCACATATCATCCTTATTTGGCACTAACACAATGGGTGAACTGCATGGAGAAGAACTTGGCCTTAGGACCCATTGGTTCAGCAATTCCTACACCTTTTTCTCTCTCTCCTCCATCTCAATGGCTAACTGTAGGTTTTAATCCCATACAGAAATTACCTGCATAAGAATTCTAAAACATAGAAAATATACAATAGCAAGAGCATAACACATAAAAAAAATATACACCGAGATTTCCCCTGGATCCCAAAACTGGGACTACGAGATTGATTTTTCATTATGTTCCTTTCAATGTTACAATACATATACATACATGCCGAAGCATCCAATGCCATGGACCGAAAACCATCACACCCAAAACCATGTTCGAAAACCATGCACAAAACCATAGGTAGGTTCGCCCACCTAATATAGGGTCCAAAACAAATTTCCCTGGGGCGCTACCCCAAACCCTGTAGAGGGGGACTCCACCCCCCCTCTAATCCCCTGGTTAAACTAGGGGGGCTAGTCATGGAAAGAATATAACACAACCCAAAAATCTCCCACTTGTTGTTTTCTTTTCGTAGGGGGCCACAGGAGAGCTTAGTTATTTATCCAACCCTACAATGCCCGTTGTTTCTCTACACCAATAGAACTTCTCAGAGCTCATAGATTTTTTCAATGCATCTGTAGTATTCTTCAAAGTGCCCACCTTTACCAGCAGCACCTTTTTGTCTTCTATCATATCCCTCACAAAGTGATATTGAACATCAATGTGCTTTGTCTTTGAATGGTAAGCAAGGTTCTTTGCCAAGAAAATTGCACTTTGGCTGTCATAGTCTATTCTTATAGATCCTTGTACTAACCCCATACTCGAATACAATCTCTTCAACTAAATTGCTTCCTTTCTTGCATCAGTGGCTGCCATGTATTCTGCCTCTGTAGTTGATAGTGCCACTACATATTGTTTCTTACTCATCTAACTGACTGCACCTCCAAATAGGTTAAACACATACCCACTTGTAGATCTTCTGTGATCTAGATCTCTAGCCCAGTTTGCATCAACAAAGCCACGGATATCCAAAACTCTGTCCAATCCTAGTCTTCCTTGGTAGCACAAACCATAATCAATATTGCCTCGCAAATACCTAAAAACCTGCTTCATTGTTGTCCATTGCTCCTTCCCTAGTTTTAACATAAACCTTCTCAATACTCCCACTGCATGTGTAATGTATGGTCTAGTATAGAACATCGCATACATCAGGCTATTGACTTCACTTGTATATGGAACATGGGACATGTCCTTTTCCTCTTCTTGTGTCTTGGGACATTGTTCAACATATAACTTTACACCTACAGGAATAGGAACCTTCATTGGTTTACTATCCTGCATATTAAACCTTTGCAGTATTGTCTTGACATACTTCCTCTGGTTTAACTAGATCTTCCTCTTTGTCCGATCTCTCTTCATTTCCATGCCCAAAATATAGTTTACAACACCAATATCTTTCATGTCGAATTTGGAGGACAATTGGGTCTTCAAATCCTGGATAAGTTCTTTGTCATTTCCAACCAGCAACATATCATCAACAAACAAGACTTGATAAATAACATGGTCACTAATTAATTTAAAATACACACAGTGATCTACTTTGCTTATGGTGAAGCCAAGTCCCTGTATAAATGTATCAAATTTCTGATACCACATCCTTGGTGAATGTTTTAACCCATACAGAGACTTTTTTAACTTTCATACCAGTTCTTTCTTACCTTTCGCCACAAAGCCTTCAGGTTTCTTCATGTATATCTCCTCTTCCAGATCCCCATGAAGAAATGCGGTCTTCACATCCATATGTTCTTCCTCAAAATTAAAAGCAACATCAATAGATAAAATTAATCTAATAGAAGCTACCTTGGAAACAGGAGAAAAAATATCACCAAAATCAATTCCCGACACCTAGGAATAACCTTTTTCTACCAACCTAGCTTTGTATTTCTCCACCTTTCCTTCTACATTTGTCTTCTTCTTGAACACCCATTTGTTTCCAATGGGTTTCCTTCCAGCTGGCAACTCCACCAAATCCCAAGCCTCATTTTTGTGCAAAGATGCCATTTCATCAACCATGGCCTCTTTCCAAAGTTTGCCATCCTCTGAATCTACTCCTTCCTTCACAGTTCTAGGATCATCATTAGTAATAGATAAAGAAAAATTTGAACAAAAATCAGATGGACTATACCTTTTTGGCTACCTTCTTTCTTGAACTGATCTTCTCACAATTGGAGTTTATGGCTCTTCATCTCTTGATTCCTCTTCTGTTGTAGAGTCTGATTCTTCCTCCTTTAGCTCAAAATCTATCTTCTCAGGTTCCTTTGATGGGACTTCATGTTTAATAACATCTTTCACCTCTCTAAACACCACATCTTAATTCTACACAACCTTCCTTGTTATAGGGTTCCAAAGCTTATAGCCTTTTAAACCATCCTTATACCCAATAAAGATGCACTTTTCAAATTTACTATCCAACTTTGTTATTTTCTCCTTTAGAACATGTACATATGCATCACATCAAAATACCCTCATATGTGAAAGAGAGGGTTTCTTACTAGTCTATACCTCTTGTGGAGTCTTATCCTCCAACGTTGATGAGGGTGATATGTTGACCAAGTAATATGCAGTCTCCACCACCTCTGCCCATAATTCCTGTCCTAACCTGGCACCACTGAGCATGCTTCTTGCCCTTTCCATCAACACCTTTTTCATTCTTTCTGCAACTCCATTTTGCTGAGATGTGTATGCAGTAGTCTTCTGTCGTGCTATACCACACTTCTTACATAACTCTTCAAATTCCTTCTTGCAAAATTTTCCACCGTTATCTGTCCTCAGTGCATTTATCTTCTTCTCTATCTGGTTTTCCACCAGAGACTTAAATTCTTTAAACCTATCAAAGGCTTTAGATTTCTTCTTGAGGAAATATATCCATATATTCATTGAGAATTCATCTATAAATGATACATAATACATAGACTTACCCAGTGATGGAACTTCACAGGTCCAAAAACATCACTTTGCACAAGCTTTAATATCTGTTTCGCCCTCTTACCACCAGAGGGGAAACTCACCCTTTTCTACTTCCCATATACACAATTTTCACAGAAATCAAAATCCAGAGAGCTATTAGTCATATGTTCTACCATACCTTTACCATGAAGTATTCGAGCACCCATCATTTTCTCTATTGATATTCTCCTTCACATTATCCAATACTCCTTCACTCTAGTTGAATATAGTAGATTCTATGCACTCCAATGCATATTGTATTTAAGACTTGGTAGCCAAATGCAAAGTGGCATTTCCAGCCAACCGAGCGATAGTGAAGAGGATTTTCATGAGAGGAAGTCGAATGACATCTTTGATCTCTATCTTCCCATCCTTTGTTGCCCGAGAACAAGGCCTAAAATGGGCATCTATGTAGTCCTTCACAGTTTCACCACCTCTTCTCATGCTGTATAGTTAGATAGGAGCTCCTCTCTGGGATAAAACTATCAAAAAATAGATATCGTCTACCTCTATTATGAAAATATGTGCCCTGATCCTGAAAAATTATCCTTGAATATCCCATGCTCTAACCAAATATTCCAGTAAGTCATGTTGAACTCTCATCCCTGGAATCCAAAAAAACTTAAGGTGCCCACAGTTCCTTACGACTTGTATTATTGTTGGGTCATTTGTAGCATCCAAGTCTTGAGACTCATGTTATTAGGTTCCTATACTGCTAGTGTAACCCCTTATTGTTATTAGTATAACCCTCTTATTATATTGTTGTGCCCAAGTAGTGCCCATATTGTTATTATCGTGCCCCATAAAAGCCCACTTTGTTATTATTGTGCCCTTACATTAGTATTGTTATGTCAGCTCTGATTATATTATGCCCCCTCAGACTCCTATATATAAAAAGGAGGTCTTGTCATTTGTATCATCCAAGAATTATTCATTTATGTAATGTAAAGGAGGTTTCCTCCTTGAAGAGGCTGATTTATAAGGCATTCATCTATCTTTTCTATCTTTTTGTGAGCTGGTTTCATAACATTTGGTATCAGAGCTTTGGATTCTAGGGTTTCACTGCTCCAAACAGGCCATCATGGAATTTTTGCTATAACTTGTTTTATACGTAGTTTCAGAAGCTAAAAACAAAACCCATTTGAGAATAAATCGATATGAACCTCGGGTCCGAATTTCAGATCTTGTATTGCTATATTGTCGGAGATATGATCTGAGGAAGTTAGGGTTTTTGCAAGCTCTAGAATTTCATCTAAAATAGGTTGTCGTGGAAGTTTTGCTATAACTTGTTCGCGAAAAAGTTTCAGAAGCTAAAACAAAAACCAATTTGAGAAGAAAGTGGTCTGAACTTCAAATCTGAATTTTAGATCTTGTATCGCTATATTTTCGGATATATGATCTAACGAAGTTAGGGTTTTTGCAGACTAGCGAATTACATCTTAAAAAAGTGACCTTGTGAAAATCCTCATAACTTTCTCTCTAAGCATCAGATTGAAATTTCGTAAGAAGTTACAAAAAGAGGATGATTTGTAGTTTTCTATTTATAGTTTTCATATCCGAAGGTCAAAACAGTGATATGTGCAACTTCATACAAGTTCTCTCTTCTGAAAAGGTATATAATCAGGTCATCTTGGGAGATTGTGCATAACTCTTTCTTGGAGAATCCAATTTCGATCAGACTGGTGACATTAGAAAGAGGATGCAGAGGGCTACTAGAGGTCACTATTTCAGAAATGGAAAATCTAAAATTACAGAGTTACATTCGTTTCAAGATCGAGATCCTAAAATTAAGAAAAGGCAATATGAGGAAGTTTGATGGCAAGGATCCAGTAAATTGGATACTACAGATGGAGAAATATTTTGATCTACATGAGGTGAAACTGTTACAAAAGGTACATATTGCATCCTCATATTTAGAACCTAATCAATTTTTATGGTATAAAGGGCTGTGTTCTCGTAAAGCACTTGTCACTTGGTCAATTTTCACGGAAGAAATGATAACACATTATGAGTATACAAAGAGTAACACCTTCTTTAGCCAATTTATAATTCTCAAACAAAAGGGTTCAATGGCAGAGCACATTGAGGATTTCAAAAAATTGAATATAAGGGTAAATGATATTCCAGAGAAGAAAAGGATTGATGTCTTCATAGGGACTTTAAAGGATAACATTCAACATGAGGTTCGTCTTTGGGAACCTGATTCATTGGAGAAGGCATTCAGGTTGGCAAGAAAAATTGAAAGCGGAGTTATCGAAACAAGGAATCCTACCACTCACAACTATAAATATGGAAGCTTTTTTTCTTCTAGCCTTCCACAACCTACAAGGTTTACACTACAACAATTGCAAGAAAAAAGAGAAAAAGGGCTTTGTTACATTTATGATAGCAAATACACTAAAGGTCATAAGTGTGTTGAGAAGAAATTATTTTACATAGATTGTGAAGAGGAGGAAGAAAAGGATCAAGAAACATCAAGAGAAGAGGATATACATTAGGAACCAACCCCAAAGAAAGAAGAAATGAATCCAAACATATCTTGTAAAGAATTGGAAAGAATTACCACTCCTCAAACTCTCAAGATAGAAGGACATATCAACAAGAAAAAGGTTCAAGAAGTAAAATATCACATCGAGAAAGAAGAAATGAATCGGACCATATCTTGTAATGAATTGACCAGAATTACCACTCCTCAAACTATCAGGATAGAAGGACATATCAAGAAGAAAAAAGTAATAGCGTTGATTGATTCGGGCAGTATGCATAATTTTATTCATTGTAAGATAGCCAAGGAATTGAATTGCTTCCTATATCCAGCACCAGAGTCTCAAGTGATGGTTGCAAGTGGAGGAACCATAAATTTATCTGGAAAGTGCCATAATATCAAGTTATCCATGGGAGACTATGTATTGAATAGCCCAATGCTTTCCATTCCAATGGGTGGTGTTGATGTTGTACTAGGAGTCCAATGGCTACAATCCCTGAGTACAATAGCTTTTAATTTTCAAGAACTTTTCATGAAATTTCTTTGGAAGGAAATGAAGTTGAATTAAGGGGTATCACAGGGAAACCAGGAAAGATAATCATCTCTAATGGACTGACAAAGATTCTAAAGAAATAAAAATGAGGTGTAATTGCACAATTATGTTCACTAGAGGTTCCCACATCAAAATCATCTATTTCTCCAGATCTCCAAAAAGTCTTGGACAATCATTCCAAGGTATTGGAGACTCCCAAAGACCTCCCACCTATTTGTGATCATGATAATTCTATTCATTTCATTCCAAGAAGTGTTCCTCCAAACATCAGTCCTTACAGATATCCCTATGCCCAAAAGAGTGAAATTGAACGTATGGCTGCAAAAATGTTAGAGGCTAGTATAATTCAACCTAATCAAAGTTCTTTCTCTACTCCAATAGTATTGATGCACAAGAAGGATGGGTCATGGCATAGGTTTCCGGATTATAGGGAACTCAACAAGCTCACTATTAAAGATAAAGTTCCCATTCATGTCATTAATGAATTATTGGATGAATTGCGTGGATCAATTTACTTCACCAAGTTGGATCTTCGTTCAGGATATCATCAAATCAGAATGAAGACTGAAGACATTCTAAAAACATCATTTAGAACTCACGTGGGTCATTATGAATTTTTGGTCACGACTTTTGGCCTTACCAATGCACCTTCTACATTTAAAGGTTTAATGAATTCCATTTTCAAAATTTTCCTTAGAAAATTTTTGCTAGTATTTTTTGATGATATACTAATCTACAACAAGTCTTGGAAGGATCATGTTCAACATGTTGACAGGGTGCTCAAACTATTGGAGGAGAAACAATTATATGCACAAATCTCCAAATGTTTCTTTGGAGTACAAGAGGTGGAATATCTGGGTCATATTATATCTCATGAAGGTGTTAAGGTAGACTCTAGAAAAATTAAAGCTATTAAGGAATGGAAAATCCCCACATCCATAAAGCATCTGTGAGGATTTCTTGGGTTGATAGGGTATTATCGCAAGTTTTTTAAGAATTATGGGAGAATAGCAGCACCTCTAACAACATTGTTGCATAAAGATGCATTTTCATGGACTCCAAAAGCAACAAAGGCCTTCGAACATATTAAAGAGGCAATGTGCCAAGCACCGGTCTTAGCTACACCGGACTTCACAAAAACATTTATTATGGAATGTGATGCTTCAAGAAATGGAATTGGTGTTGTTTTAATGCAAGATGAAAGACCCATTGATTTTGAAAGTCGTCCAATCATGGGAAAGTTTTTACACAAAGCTATTTATGAGAAGGAAATATTGGCAATACTCCATGCACTTAAGAAATGGCTACCTTACCTAATGGGAAGACACTTCAAGGTAGAAATAGATCGTGATAGACTTAAAAACTTTTTAGAACAAATATTATCCTCTAAAGAGCAACAAAAGTTGGTCACAAAGATGTTGGGTTATGACTTTGAAATCATCTACAAAAAAGGGAAGCAAAATGTGGTGGCAGATGCACTCTCAAGAAAGGATGAGCATGTGGAAGCATTGTTGTGCGCCATTTCTATTATCCAAATAGATTGGATAAAGGAAGCAAGGGAGGAATGGAAGAATGATGAAGAAGTGTGGGCACTTATTCGAAAGTTACAACAAGATTCCAATACATTTGATACATTTAGCTGGAAAAATGATTTGTTATGGTACAAAGATCACTTATACCTCTGTAAGAATTCCCAACTCAAACAAAATATTCTTATGGAATTCCACACTTCTCCCTTAGGAGGGGACTCAGGCTTTTAAAAACTTAGCACAGGGTTAAGAAGGATTTTTTTTGGGATGGCCTTAAATCAGATATTCAAAATTTTGTGGTGGAATGTTTGGTTTTCCATCAAAATAAAGTTGAAACAATTAAGACCCCAAGTTTATTACAACCTTTGTCCATTCCAAGCCAACATTGGGAGGAGGTTTCAATGGATTTTATCACA
>APFE031128436.1:0-10851 GCA_000404065.3 Pinus taeda
CTTCTTGTTCCTAAAGTCCGTTAATTGCCAAAGTTCCCTTGCTTCTTGCCTCTAAAACCCATTCCAGAGGTTTTTTAAAATGTTTCTTTCCTTTATCCTTGCTTCGATCTGTAACAACCTAACTCTAGGAGGGAGCCACACTCCCCCCTATGCAGTCTGCCATGGTACCCAAACTCAAAACCCTAGTGCCAACTCCAACCCCAGCTCCTAAGTAGACGATCTCTGCTTTGCAAGATAACCTTTTCCTCAAAAACATTCTATTGAAGAATTTCCAAAATTTCCATAGAGTGTAAATACATTTTTCTAGATGATAGATATTCGATTCGACTACGCTCATAATGTAAGGAGGGTTCATTATTTTCCATTAAGAAAAGAAAAATAAATTATTAAAACCTTTAACATACTTGTAATAAACCCACCCTATAACTTTTAACGTACTTGTAATAAACCCACCCATAATGAAATCAAAAGATTCAGTGCCCCATAATTTATATGCATTAGGAATTAGAATGAAATTATCATGAAAATATTCATTATGTGTTATATTCTTTGGATGATTATCTACACGTGATTTGTATGCATCGTGAGAAGTGGGAGGTCATAGTGGGGGCTTAGGCCCCCTAAAAAATATTTGGGTGGTTTTTAATGTCCACTTTCAACGATTTTCACTTTTGGTGGCTTTATGGCACGTAATTATTGTAGAGCATGGTAATGCAATTCTAAAATAACTATATAGGATTAATGTATCTAGGGTTAGTGGATACCACATAATGTACATATTTTATTGTAACATTTTAAAGTAATATTATATACTGAAAAATATTTCGAGTTTTCTAGATTTGGATTACTAGGGTAAAATCTCTATTTTAAATGTTTGTCTAATCCATTGAATTTTTCTTTCTTTATTTTTTTCTCTCCCATTGATTTTGAAGAGTCGATTGTTGATCACTCTACCCCTTTTTTCATTGTTTATACTCAATATCTCGGTACACATTGCATCTCCAATGTTTATTTACTCTCCGCCTTTGACATCAATGACAGAGGGATATAAGAGGCTAATCATATTATTTTTTGTTGAACATAATTGTTTCTACCACTTAAATCAAGTGATACCAAATGAAGAGAGATAGAGAAAAACATAGGAAACATGCAAATTTTCCATCGCATAGTACACTGTAATATACTTTGCTCCCCTTAAACTTTTTCTTATCCTTTCGATACAATTATTTTTCTTTGGTACTAATTAAATGAGTTGTAATATTGTACCAAGCCACAATTAAAGCTACTCCAAAAGTCAAATATAATATTGCACCAATGGTTGATCCAAATACCAAGAGCTCTCCCTTTTTATACCAATTAACCAAGTTGCATTTCTATTGTCATAAAACTGAGCCATTGCATACTAATTCCAAAAGCCAAATCATTCCCCTACCTTAACATGAAAAGATAGTTATGCTCATTACTATTTAACCTAATTGTGTTAGCGATTTATAAAATTGAAATAAGACCAAAAAAAAGATTTGAAAACTTTTCATTTATTGTTTTCCTTGAACAATCAACTACCCTTGAACACATGCTACTGCTAACCTTGAATCTCCACCTAAGCTTATTCATTATTCTTCTCTTTGACCTCCTAACATACACCTATTGTTGACAAAACATGACATATTCCTTCTTTCCTTTTTCTTATTATATATTCCTATGAATTTGTCTTTAATTTTGACACAATCTTCTGACACCATATTTACTTCAATTAACTTGTTCATATTGCTTTCTATCCAAACGAAATTTACATACTTCCCTCAATATATCTTCAATGGACCTTTCAACTCACCATTATTGACTTGTAGCTCATCATCAATGATTTGTATCGTCTTTATGTTGAGGTGTTGTTGTCCCTCACTTTTCTTTTACTAATGTGGTAAGAGAGATAACATTCTCATAATACATGACATATGCATCGTTTCAGGTCCTAGTTGTTGTTTCTACAATTTACCATATTCTTCCTTCCTTATTTTATATCCTTTAGATGTGAATGTCACCTCCTTTTTGTTATCAACCATTTGACTTACACTTAAAACATTTTTGTTTAAACCTTCAACAAACAAGACATCTTTAGCCTTACTTTTCTCATTGTCAAGGCAAACTAGTCCTTTTCCCATTATTTTAGATGGTGTATTGTCTTTGAGAATGACACTGGAATTTTTTACTTCCTTTAGTGAGACAAGTTTTCCTTAGTCTCCTGTTATGTGACTTGAGCAATGAATATCTACATACCATTGTTCCTCTTTACCTTGACTACATAGAGATAAAATACATTTTCTCCTTTATATATTTTTTCATTTTCCATGTCCTTGTGCTTTCTTTCAACTTGTTTCCTTTCAATGGATTAATTGGGCTACTTTTACAGTCACTTCCTTGGTGTCCATGATTATCATATTTGAAGCCTTTAGAGACATCCAATAAGGGAGAAAAACAGTTGTAACTTAATACCACCTTCAATGGAGTTAGTCGATTTATTCCTTTCAAAGTTACATGAGGAGAGCCTTCTTGAGGAATTCATTCTTCTACCAGTTGATTGTTTCTAAATTTGCTATAATTGGCTTTATGATAAAAATAATATCTTTGTTGATTTATTACTACATTTAGAATGCTTCCTTTACTGCTAATATGAATATGTAATTTTTTTGGTCCTTAGTTTGATTTGTACCTTTGTTTGCATAGTTCTTATCTATTTTCCTATGGATTGAATGCACATTCTCCATATTCCATGGATTTCCTTGAATTTGTGTATATATTACAAATTCACACTCTTCTACTTCTTTATGCCTCTTTTCCTTCAATTTTTTTTTTCTTATTCTAATAGGAAGGTCTGATTTTTCCAATTCTACACTCAACTTCTTTATGCCCATAATTTTTACAATTTTAAAATTCAATGTAATTGAGAAAAGGAGAAAAGAATTTTCTTCTTCTATGAATAGACCTATGGTGATTTTCAAGTATCTTGTCCCTAATTCTTGACGAGTAATAAGACTCATTTCTAACATGATTATCTCTTAGATAGACTTTACAGTGGACAACTCTATGACCAAAATTTGTACATTAATGACAACTACCATAAAAAAATATTTAGGTACATGGGGACAATTTTCCTTTCTTGATATGATCTGTTGTTTCTTTAATATATTTAATTTTTTAGGGATATAGGGATTTTGTTGAATTCTTTCTTGACCTTCTTAGTTGTTTAGACCATTGTAAATTTCCCTCTTTTGATGTTGATGATTTATATTTTCCTTAGCTACATTGATGTTAGGTCCTTTGATTTCATTAACATAGCTAATTAGATATTTTCCTTCAACCTTGTCGGTGCTTGATTCTTCTTCATAACCTAGACCAGTCTTGATGAGAGGAGATCTTTGACAACTACGATTACCATTTAAAATATTGGTACTCTTATAAAAATTTTGATATTGAGTTATCTATTCATTGGTCTTTTCTAAATCATTTATCAATGATACAATCTCAACTTCTAATCTCTCACAATGACCATATCCTTCAATCAGTTGGCTAGTCGTCACTTCTTCCATTCTTTTGGTTTCTGCTAACTCTATTTTCATAATAATCAATGATGAAACTTTAGATAGGTTTCCTTCTTTCTCATGATCCTTGGATAACTCCTTTCTTAAGGATGAATTCTCATATTGTAGTATTTCATAACTCTTTTCCTTATTCTTTATCTACTTTGATAGGATTTCTTCAATTCTTTTTGCTTCTTCTAGATGGACCTTTTTAAGATTCATTGATTTTTTATCAAAAGAATGACTTTCCTTTTAACCATTTTTCAATTGTTCCTTCATTCTTATTTTATCTCTTTTGGCCTTATTTAACTTATCTAGAGAAGTAATCACCTATCCTTCAAGATTTACTTATATTATTCTTCATCTAACTCATTAGGGGAACTAACACATTCACATCTAAGGTATATTTCAATTTCAACTCCTTTTGTGTCTGAATCTGATATCTCTTTCTCAATGGCTTTAATTTCTTGAACAATATGATAATCCTTTATAGTCATAAGCATAGATACTTCTTCATCACTACTAGATGTATATCTATCTCTTTTTTTGACGAGCAACCATCTTCTAAGTAAAGGTTTTTCTTATTTAGCTCATAATATTTCTCTCAACATCATGTTTTTCTTTATCACTACCATTTATGAAATTTCATATAAGAATTTAGAAGAAAGATAACTTATTCTTCTACAATTACGAAATAAAATAAACTTGCCAATGAATTTCATTTCTTCCCCATCTTCACTACTATCTATCTCGACATTTGATAAATCAGTAGCATTGTGACCTATTTCTCCATATCTAAAGCATTTAATAAGTTTCTTACATTTTTCTAATATCTTTTGTTGTCTCCTTATGATCTAGCCCTTGTTCTTATACAAGTCATCACTTAATCAATCATGGTATTTGATCTTTCTTAAATCTTTGTGTACTTTTTCCTTCAAAGAATATTTCTTGACTTCGAATGCCATGTGAGCATCTTCGTCATAACTGCATTGCAATTTATTGCATATCTCTTTTGCAGTCTCACAACAAATTATCTTGTCATAATTTTATTTAGACAACCCATTCAAGAGTTTCTTCATAAATTCAGTATTATAATCATTATTCTTTCCATCTACAACAAATACCCATGCATCCAACCCAATATCCTTTAAATAACGTTTCATTCTTTTTGTGAGAGTGCATAACCTGATCCATTTAATAATGGTACTCCATATGGGAAAGCTAATCTTGGTTAGCCGTGATCCCTTGAGATATGCCTTCTAGTGGTCAAAAATTGTTCTCAAATTTCTCTTGAATGGATCGACTTTGATATGCATTGTTAGAAACTAGGATAATGTTGAGAGAAGGATGAATTGATGTTATACGAAATTTTCCAATCTTTAATATTATTTAAGTTATCACTAACCAGTCAGAGAAAAACACCATTGATCAAACATCATACACATATGAGACACATATATTTACATGGAAACCCATAAAGAGATAAAACCAAAAAAAATTCTTTTGTTTCTAATTTAGATGCAAGCTCCAAGCTATTGTTACATAAAAATTTACAAGAACCAACTTGCAAGAGGCACCAACCCATTTTCAATTTTCAAGCACCCACTTGCTAGTGGCACCAAACCCCACTATTTGCAAGTACCAACCTACTAGAGGAGCAAATCCCTTGATCGTTACGTGCACCAACCTAAAGGAAGAACCAACTCCTTGAAGTTTATAGGCAACAATCTAAGGGAAGCACCCACTCCCTAATATGGAAGCACCACCCTAATTTTCCTATTAGATCCTTTTCTTATCCATTTTGAAAATCAAACCCATAGGGTTTATTTCAATTCAAATAGTTAGACTTATTTGTAATGATGTCAATTCTTCAGCTCTCACACAACTAGATATTTTATTGCAACACAAATATGCTCAAACCTCCAATATTTTATATTTTTGTTCTTATCTTATTTTAAGCTTTTATTATCTATCTCAAATAATAATTTCTATTGTCTAAATATATACTCCCTTCTCATAAGAATTTTCATACTGTATCCTCTGGTATACTTGTCAATTCTTGATGTCATTTGTTCTTCCTCTACAATATGGTTCACACCTCTGAACTCAATATCTCTTAAACAAGAACTTAGCATAATATTGTATTTTGCAATTTCTCTCACTGTCATTCATAAGATCCATTTCAAATATACACCAAACAAATTCATTTAATTGTCTAAACCATATAAGTTAAATATCCTCTTCACTCTTCATTCTTTCTATGATTTGTTCTTTAGGTAAAGTGATAAAATAAACCTATCACAAAAAGATAAAAAAATAAATAAATAAAAAATAAATAAATAGAAAGAAACTCAACCCTATTTCTTTGGTTCTATGTGTCTAATATCTTCGATTTGGTTCAAATGCACACTCAATAAACTTAGTGACACTGACTTAATCACCATTGAATTTCTATTTATAGTTTATGGTTTATGACACAATGGTTTAAATAGGCCAACATGACGATTTTACTACCCCATGTAAATTAATAACCATGGGTTGCCACCCTCAATAAATTCAATGTTGAACCCATGATTTCCACTATCTTTTAATGTACATTTCTCAGAGGGTCAAGGCCACATGACGCGGTTCCAATCACTTTTTCCCTTGGGGGATTATTTCCTTGACCCATAGGACCATGTCCTTAACCATCCAAGGAAAAATTTTGTTGATATCATGTTATCATCATGGTGACATCATCGTGTCACGTGGCACCCTCTGGGTGGTTCCATGTGTGATTTGGAACCAACCCACTTGGTCATCCAAAAGCACCATATACAAGTGATATGTGGCACCCTTTAATGCAGCCATGTGTATCCACATCATCGCCTTAAGCCATGAAATTTCTCTATCACTACCACTTATCCCCACATGTGTTTCCATGTTATGATAGGGTCCATTTGGATGCCACCTGTGTTTCTTGTCACTCACCGCCCATACTTTTGAATGCACATTGATTGGACCAAGTGGTAAGAAAATAATTTGGGTTCCTAGGCCAAGCACCATGTGACTAGGGACTATGACAAGCTTCCTTGTTTTCCAAAGCTTGGTATTGATGCAACCTATGTGCCACATATTTTATCACTTGTTCCCCTATGTCCTAAAACTATTTTTTGAATTTCACTGGTTGTACAGACCCCCAAATAGTGGTTTTGTACTTGGTTAGGTGGGGGGGCAGGGGGAATATATTTGAGCCACCGATATTCATTAAAAGGTATGGTGTGAATTCACATCATGGATCCCTAACCCATCCTATTATTCCTTCACACAAGGAGGGGTTCATGATCAACAAGTGTCATTCGTCTAGGGGCCCAAAATTTTCAGACAATGATATGCCACTCATACCTGTTCATTGTTTATTTGAATGGTGGTATTTAATTTCATCACAACATTGAATTTTGCTAGTTGATATGAAAGATCTACATGATGCACCTATGATCACTTCACAACATGCACATTAAATAGGAAATTTTTGGTTTCGCATGATTTGTGGATATGCACTAAATCTTGAGTTTCACTAAATTTGGGGATTTCCCAATATTTTGAATTTTGAGTTTCTATACAATGATGAGATCAACTTTCGTAAATTCACATTTGCATCTAATGCCCAAGGATTGAGTTCTGATCCCTCTTGAAAACCTTCACGAACACCGTGATCATTTTTACTTATAATCCTAGATCTTAAGTATTAGGGAGTTTACGCAGTGCATTATATTAGATATCATTTTGGGATTCGCGTGATGCTCACAGGGGTAAGAAGTGGGATTGAAACTAGTGAAATTAATCATCACTTCCAAGGCTTGCACCCGGTAACCAGGACTTCCCGGGAGGTCACCCATCCCAGATCACCTCTGTCTCAAGTGCGCATAACTGTGGAGTTTTCTCCACAATCAAGCCCACTTAGCTTGCTACCCCATTTGCAAAACCTTAGCAAGTATTGTGCCTCATGAACCATTCAAGTAGAGATCCCTTCACTCTTTTTGAATTTAAGTATTAGGGGGTTTACGTAGTGCATTATATTAGATATCATTTTGGGATTCAACTATGTTAAGTATGTCATTCACATATGACCATTTCCATGAGAGGTAGTCGTAACTGACTAATTTCTCATGAATTCGGAATAGTTCACTTAGCACTCATTGCATCGGGTAATGATCATAGGGGTGAAGAAGTGGGATTGAAACTAGTGAAATGAATCACATAGCATCAATCATCACTTTTGGGGCTTGCACCCAATAACCAGGACTTCTCGGGAGGTCACCCATCCCAGATCGCCTCTGGCTCAAGCACGCTTAACTGTGGAGTTTTCCCCACAATCAAGCCCACTTAGCTTGCTACCCCGTTTGTAAAACCTTAGCAAGTATTATGCCTCATGAACCATTCAAGTAGAGATCCCTTCACTCTTTTTGAATTTAAGTATTAGGGGGTTCACACGATGCATTATATTAGATATCATTTTGGGATTCAACTGCGTTAAGTCATTCACGTATGACCATTTCCATGAGAAGTAGTTGTAACTGACTAATTTCTCGTGATTTTTGAATAGTTCACTTAGCACTCATTGCATCGGGTGATGCTCACAAGGGTGAAGAAGTGGGATTAAAACTAGTGAAATGAATCACATAGCGTCAATCATCACTTCTGGGGCTTGCACCCGGTAACCAGGACTCCCTAAGAGGTCACCTATCCCAGATTGCCTCTAGCTCAAGCACGCTTAACTGTGGAGTTTTCCCCATAGTCAAGCCCACTTATCTTGCTACCCCATTTGCAAAATCGTAGCAAGTATTGTGCCTCAAGAACCATTCAAGTAGAGAATGGATGGTGTTTGAATGATGCTACAATAAGTAAAGTGTACATTGAATAATAAAAATACATCAAAGGCTATAGACAAATAAGGGAAAAAAACATGGGGTCCATGATTCCACAAGAGAGGAAAGAAAGAGGTCTTAGGGGCCAAGCAAGAACAATATTATTTTATTATGAATCTAGTTCCTTAAAACTTATCTTTAACAAAATTTGATTCATGTTGTCCTAAATATTATCAACCTTGTTATTATTTTGCAAGAAAGATACATGGGCTTCTTAGGAAAAGATGTGGTACATTATTTGCATTCAAATATAATCAATCAAAATATGTGTCTTAGAGCCTAGGATGTTGCACTAATGCTAAGTTAGAAATCATGGGAAATGAAACTATGTGGAAAATTATGACCCTCTACGAGGGAAATTATTATCATTGAGAAAACTAGTTGCAACTAAGAATCCTCGGAGCCCCTAGTAGTAATATTTATTGGCTAGTCTATCGTAGAGACTTGGAATAAAGTGGGATATCAGACGGACTTCATGGTAAAGAATAGAATCCCATTCAGTAGGTTATGTAGGTTGATGAGGAAATACGTCTGGTGGATTCGGATAATTGCAAAAGTTTGTAGAAGGTAAAGTTTTGGGAATTGAGATATGTGAAAGAGTTAGATCCATCCATAGGAGATTCCATGCTTGTGGACTCATATCCTTATCTTGGGAATTTCCATTTTATATAAAGATTAAGGGAAATAAAGAGCATAAAGTTAGGTGAAATGTTCTTTTTTTGTATCTAGTTAATGGTTAAATTTGCAAAAAGAAAAGTGTGATGATATATACATGATTATGTTAAATTAATGCTTCTAGGTAATGAATGGAAATGGTTACTAGATTGTTGAATTATGTTTTATGTTTAAGTTTACAACTAGAAATGTAAATGAATTAATTTTGTTACACGAACCTGTGCCATAATATATGCATGCATGAATCATTTGATAACATGCCATAGAGGATTATTGTAATAGAACTATATAATTATGAATTTATCCCAATTAAAAGGTTGGGCATGTATAGAAAAGTACGAACGTAAGAGAATTGGAATATTTTCAATGCCAAGAGGTACCCCTTAGCCTTTGCAAAGGACAAATTTTACTACATATGTGACAAAGGGGCATCATAAAAAGATCATAAATTCCTTCATGTGTGTGGAACATGGTATTATTAAATGTCTAGTTTCTTCATTTGAATTTGTGATATCCACATTAGTGGTCTACTTTAGTGAATAATTAGGCATTGTGATGTTCATCCAAGAGAAAATAAATGATTGCAATCAAGAATTTATACGTGTTAAGAGAATGAAATTTTAGACATATTATTGAAATTCACAATTTTACTAAGAAGGGGAGTGAATCAATATAATGATAATTTTTACTTATTAATCCATTCAAACATCATAAAACATCTTTCCCATAAATTTAACAACTAATATGAGATATATGTGGAAATCATTATGGGATAAAACTATAAAAATTATTTATATGAATAACCCTATATATGCCAACTTACTATTACATCAATTTCTAGGCACCAACTTATAGGAGACACAAATCCCCTCTAAAGTTTTGTAGGAACTTGTTGAAATATGGCAACAAGAATATTCCAATTTAATTTGTCCTTGAATTAAAATCAAATTTAGTCTTAACAAATACTTGGAAATAATTAATTAATTTATTTTTAAATTAATTAGTTGGAGAAATTCAATTTGGAAGTCTTTCTGAAGTCATGCAAGAGTTATCCCTTAAATTAAGGAGATAAGATTGCGTTATATTTGAGTTGTAATTAGTTAACTTTGTTTACTAAGTTAAGTCCAGTTAAATTAGTTCCAAACTATTGGAGGAACTAATAGTAAGTTAACAATCAGTTGATGCATTAATGCACTCAACTAGTGCTACTCCAGTTAACTGAAGATTCCCTCATCAGAAACTCATGCACGTCTATTCTGAGAAAGACCCAGTTGAGATTAATGTTCAAGGAGTGTGTACTATGAGTTGCATGTGTTTTCTCATGGAGAAAACTCATGCATGCAGTCGAGGATTCATCCTTGAGGATTGCACAGTTTTGGAGGATTGGTTTTTCACTTGGTAATAGGAAAATCATCCACAAGGAACATCACAAGGAAATAGGAGCTTGGAGGGCAGAGAGGAAGGCCGGAGCGAAGCCAAGATTTCCTGTGAGCATTAGTGAGGATTGTACTAAGTGTTGGATAGTTGTGAGAGATAAGGCTTTGTATAAATCCTATGTATTTCCACCATGTATGATAATACAATAATGTGGTTTTTTCTAGCTGAGGCTTTCCCCAAAAGTATTTTCATGTGTATTGTGCCATTGATTCTTCTTCTTCTGGTTATATTATTCAGCTCGATCTTTAAGCTTC
>APFE031128444.1:0-10625 GCA_000404065.3 Pinus taeda
ATTGAGAGAATCATGAGAATTACAGGGACTGATTGAAAGTGCAAGAGTTGGTACGAGTGCAAAATTTTAAAAATAAATAAATTTTTTTTTTTTTTCTTTCACAAAATTCATGCAGGTCCGAAAATAAATAATGGAACACTTGGAAACAAATTTCGAGGATCAATTTAACAAACATTTGGAGGATTCTATAGATGACCATTATCCTATTTCGATAGCTTCAAGTTGGCATTAAACTCATAATGTCTTTCTGTTGAATGCTTTTATATGACATACTAATATACAGACCACAACAGATCTTTCTAATGCCAATCTTTTTGTCGAGCATATATCATCTGACACCAACAGGGACT
Source organism: Pinus taeda (assembly GCA_000404065.3). Classification (NCBI taxonomy): domain Eukaryota; kingdom Viridiplantae; phylum Streptophyta; class Pinopsida; order Pinales; family Pinaceae; genus Pinus; species Pinus taeda. Next base: position 351 of record APFE031128444.1, read on the forward strand.
ATTACTTTTCATGGTTATTTTAAGAATGGATTGATTTTAATATCATGATTGAGTCAATTTCAGCACTTTGATTGTCCTTAATTTGTTTTATTTGGTATGAACTTTTTGCGTAAGAATCATGAAGGAAATGGCCACTTCTTCTTGAACACACTTATGTTTTCTTTCTACCAAGTTTTTTTACAGGTTACAGGATAATCAAGTGATCATAAGGAGATTACATTGTGACGACAATTGGTCTTCCAATGACTAAATTCATGAAAGATTCTAAAGACAAATCCAACTCCACAACCATTACTTTGCACCTCCCTTTTTGAAGCAGATTCTGAATTCCACCAATTGTAAATCCATAAAGCCTGACATTTCCAAATCCATTTTTCACAGCAAGAGTTCATCTTCATACACCATGCATTTCCTTAATCCATTTCATTGCATCTAGTTTTCCTTTTTAATAAAACTCATTCCATTTCCACGATTACAATACCTTGTTTTCCTCGCCATGCTGATCCACACTGCTTGTCCATGAGTTCTTTTCATTTATATTTCTACCAAATCTTTTTGTACAAACTCGCGTTGACTGGTGTGGGATTCCTTAAGGCCCACCTTTCAACAAGTCTTGCCCCATCGACATCAGCACCTTATCTGGGAAATAGACTAGAGTTCCTTTAGAGTACCTAGAGGCTTGCATGCTTTAATGGCAAGTTCTCTCGCTGACGATCATGGGAATACATCGATGTCCCTTGATCTTCAGATCTTGCAAGTGGCTCGACCTCGACACATCCATTCGCACTTCGCAAGATGTACTCCGGTACCTTGGCACTCATTGACATCAATGGTGAGTTGCCTCGCATTGGTTAACGGCATACATCAATGGCTGGTAATCCAATGATTTCTATTCATGCTCGACATCGACACATTCATTCGCATGTTTAGAATTGTACCGTCGGGTTTGTAGCGGGTGAAGACTATACACTTTTTCACGACTCCCTCAGCAGTTACATTCTGATCTATGAGAGTACCACAGTTTCACTTTCAGCATTTATCTTTTCCATGATTCAGCATCAGTAGTTCAGATTCCTTCATTTCCCAGCATCCAGTCACATTTTCCTGATCCAGCAGCAGCAACAGCTACATTCCTCTTGCATACTTCATCATTCTTGGGTAAGTAGAGGTATGTTGTTTTCTAATCTTTAATCATGCAATTCCTTATATGCTAACTTGAATATTTTGGAAAATTCCTTCACCATGCTATATTTCCTTTCATGAACCATGTCAAGTTGCATGAGGACATGCAACCAATTCAGTTGGGGGGGGAAGAACTATATTCACTCATATTCACTTCCATGATTCCATTTCTTCACCATCACTCCATTTACCATTCACCAACATTTATTTTCCAATGATACTTTGTTGCACTTTGCTTCCTACGCAATATTGGCATGCTTCATTAATATTACAAAAGGGCTTTCTTATGCACATTGATAGCTTATGATTTCCAGTGAGTGTTTACATTATTATTGAAGAAAAGAGAACAGAAAACAAAATGAATGTTGTTAACACATGAACCAACATTCTTTGTATTCATGGTTGTCACACAAGTACCAACCATAAGAAAATGTAAATTGTTACTTATGTTTTTCACATATCCTGGAAACATTCATCATGTAAAGCCAAAGTTCAAAATGCCAAATGTTCTTAAAGAGATCCATGCATGGTTGCATGAGGACATGCAACAAGTTCAGTTGGGGAGGATGTTTGGACTCATAAATGTCATATTTTCATCTACCTTTTTCTTCACTATTCCTTACATTTCATCATCCCATTAACCTTTTATCATATCATCTTCATACATACATTTGGGTTTCACCTTCTTATTTTCCATTTTATTCATTTTTGTATTACAAGTGAATTTATGATTAATTATTAGAAAATATACATATAGTCTTGTGATGTGTAGGAAATATGTGAAGAATTAATATCTCCTCCACCATATTAAGGAGATAATTATGCAAAGGAGAAAATCATGGAGGCATATCTTATCCTATTCCTAAGGAGAAAATCATGGAGGCATATCTTATCCTAAGGAGAAAATCATGGTTGGCATATCTTATCCAAGATATGTGAGAGATTTATTGAGAGATTTGTGGGATCATATTTTGGGAAAGTAGTGGATGATCATTATGAGTTTGTTACTCATCCCATTGTATAAATAGGAGTACAATCTCCTCCATTTGTAATCTTGAAGTTTTTGTAATCTTGAAGTTTTTGTAATCTGGAAGTTTTTGTAACCTTAGAGATTTTGAAATAAAGGATCATACTTTAATTTTGCTTCCACATCTGAGTCTCCATTGAAGTGGTGTGCTGGTGGAGTTATGGAGGGCCACCATGGACTCACTTGCATGCTTATTTGTTTATAATTTACTTTATGTTTTTATTTGATTTCAGCTTTCAAGTTTTCTTAAATGTTCTAATATTGGAAGGATCTTATTTGAAGGTGTTCTTGTAAGAGAACCGTAAGATCTCAGACAATTATTAGATCTAGGTTTATTTCATTTCAGCTCTTGATTTCTTATTAGATGTTCTAATGTTGGAAGAGATCTTGTAGAAAGTATTCTTGTAAGAGAATCATAGATCTCAAACAATTGTTAGATCTAGGCTTGATTAGTTATTAGGAATCTTTCTAGATCTATATATTTTAGATAAGCACTTCTAAGTTTACTTTCCCGGGTTGACATTAAATTAAGCTCTAATTTGCATCCGCATTTTAGACCACACAATGACCCATTGGAACTTGACATGATGATGAAAACCCTCTAAATGATGGTACACTCAGCTAAATGGTGACATGGATAAACATTTGGGCAACTTTGACAGGAGTAAAAGCAAACCCTAGACCTAATGCCTAGTGACCAAATTTTGCTTGAAGACTCACTGAAATGACAAAATTTGACCTTGACACCTTAAAATCACTTTGTAAGAGCATGTTTGATCACTGGAGGAAGGCTGCAAAGACTGACACTAACACAATAAAAAATAACACACATGCACAATAATCTTTTTCTTGGGGAACCCAACTCGGAAAAACCCCTCAAGTCTATTTGCATTAATCATATGAATAGAGATATATTACAATTTCTAGCTTAGTTTGAGCTCAACCTGCAAGTGAATAAACTATCTCTCTACTCAATGAGAATTTATGGCCCAAACTTAGTTTATTTTTGTCTCTGCTTGAGCCCCTATTTCCTTGCGCAATTCCTAGAGAATTAGCCCCTATTTTTTTAGGAATTTTACTCCAATTGATTATGCAATTCCCAAGGTTTGATCATATGACTACATGCAACACCTGTACACTCAAACTAGTTTACAATTGGTTGTTACACTACCTTGGTATCTCCACCATAGTTGTGAACTCAAATTATCTACATGCACTAGTTATTTTAGGATAATTGATCAGTTAACTAGATGATCATTGAGTTATATTGTTGTTCCACTGTACAACTGATCTTCCACTAGCTCCCCCAACTATTAGAACTAGTTTAACTAAACACAACTGGATATAACTAAACTAGATTACTAAAATTTAGCAATCACACATGCTTAAATGAACTCCAAGCCCTCTAAATCAAATTTTCTGATCTGACTGAGTGATAAGAGCCATGTCAAACAATTTAATTACATCCAAGTCATCTCTTGATGTGGAAATTCATTTTTTCTCAATTTGACCAAGGCAAAGTCAAATTGAGACTTTCTTGCTGCACTTCTCAGCACCACCTCTCAATCAAAAAGGGATTTTCAACCATCCCTATCTTGCACCTATGGAATTCAAGCTACCCTCTTTACAAAGCCTTTGTCAAGATGTCAACATCTTGTTCCTTTATTGAAATGTAGTGTAGCAACATTATCCTCCTTTGCACATAGTCTAGTAAATGATGATATCAGATATCTATATGCTTGGATCGATTGTGAAATACTGGATTCTTAGAGAGCTTAATGCAAATTTGATTATCACAACATCTCTCCGTTTGATCCATCATCTAACAAAACAATCCCACAAGTATCTTACTCATCCTGATTGCCTCACATGTTGCTTGACCTGTAGCGATGTATTCTTCTTCTGCCAAGCTAAGTGCCACAAATATTTTATTCCTGTTGTATGAAGAAACAACCTTCGACCCAGCGTTGAAAATTTCACCTGATGTACTCTTTCGGGTGGATGGACTCCCTGCCCAATCTACATTTGTGAATCCACACAACTTCACTCCCTTTGTCTTTCTGTACCATGATCCATATCAGGTAGTGCCTCTTAGGTAGTGTAAAACATGTTTAGTTGCCTTCCAATAATTTGGTTTTCCTAACAATAACTTGGCTCAGCTGATTGAATGCATAACACATATCTAGTAGTGTGTTCATAAGATACATCAACACTAACTACCGGTAAATGGTAACATCCACTTGTTCACCAAAAGTAGAAATCTCCTTCCTCCAGTTGGTCGCTAAAGGTGTCTCCATGGGTTTACAACTCTTGATGAGAAATCTCTATAGTATCGCGTTGGCATACTTTCTTTGAGACACAAGTGATTCCCCATTGCCTTTCCATAATTCTAGCTCGAGTAAGTAATGCATGAGATGCATGTACTTAATATCAAATTCCCTTGCAATGTCCACCTTGCAAGAGCTGATCCATTTCTCATCACCCATTAATATTAAGTCATCAACATATAAAAAAATGATAAGAAATTTACCTTCTACCAAAATATGATAGAGGTTCACATCTGCTTCACTTTTGGTGAAGCCAAAACCAGTTAGATAATTGTTGATCATGGTGTACCAAGCATGGGGTTCCTATTTGATACCATACACACTCGCTTGGGTCTGCATACATGAAACTCCTAATCAAATGTTTCAAAACCTTCTGGTTTCTCGATGTACACCTCCTCCTCAATAACACCATTGAGAAATGTTGTGTTTAGATCCATCTAGTGGATCTTCCACACTATCTACACAACTAGTGCAATAATTGATCTAATGGATGAATACCATATTATAGGAGCAAAGCTTTCCTCATAGTCAATTCCCTCAACTTGAGAGATTCCTTTGGCCACAAATTTGGTCGTATACTTCTCTATGCTTCCATCTAATACATCCTTAACCTTAGATATCCATATCGAACCCACAACTGATTTATTTTTTGGTCTTGGCACCACTTCCCGAAAACTGTTCTTTATGATGGATTCATATTCTTACACCATTTCATAAACCCAAATTGGTTTCTCTATTTCTTCCATAAATTAGGATAGCTTTGTCTTTACAGTCTCAGTCATTAAATCCATGTAGCTAGTGTACCTCTTGGTTGACCTCCTTTGCTTGAACAAATTTGAAGGAGCTCCCACATTCTCCCTCATATCCTACACTAATCTATCAACTTCCCTGGTTCTTTTTCTTCCCTTTTTGGATGGTTCTTCTTGAGTGGATCTCTGTAATCTCTTCTCCTTTATTTTTGGTTTCTCCACAACTTCCCAAGTCTCCTCCTTTGGAGCTAAAAGCTCTTATTCTGTTGGGATCTGAAGCTTCCTCTCAAGAGAGCACTGCATCACTTTCTCCTCATCAAAATTTACATCCCTTCACACAATTGTCATTCTTAGGGAAGGTAAGTACACAGGATAACTGTGTGGAGTTTTATTGTAACCCACAAAGGCTCCCAACTCTATTGTTGGCTCAAGCTTCTTTCTCAAATCTTTGGAGACATGGTAGTAAATAGAGGCTCTAAAAATCCTGAAGTGAGACGCATCTGACTTTCTCCTCGAGAAAGAATCCTTCATTGTACTCACACCAAGAATCTAATGAGGACTCTCGTTCTACAAGTAGATTGTTGTGTTACATGCCTCTACCCACAAATGCAATAGTAGGACTTGCACATGTAGCATAGCACTCAAAGCTCCCACAATGCTTTGGTTCTTCCTCTCAACTAGCCCATTCTACTGTGGGTTGTGGGGTGATATGAGATTTCTTTGAATGTCTTCTTTCCCATAGAAATCATTAAAGTCATTCGAAACATATTCACCTCCATTTTTTCTATTCAAATCCTTCACCTTCTTGTTGGTCTCTTTCTCAACTAGTGTCTTGATCTCTACAAACTTTGAGAATGTACCATCCTTCTTTTGCATGAAGAAGATCCAACACCTTCTTGAGAAATAATAAGCAAAAATAACATAGTATTGTGTTTGGCACTGGAGGCTGTCGAGAAAGGTCCACAAACATCATAGTGGAATCTCTCCAAGACTGCATGTGATTTGTTATCTCAATCATGGAGTGTCAATTTCACATACTTCCCCAAGGTACAACCTTTGCAGACATCCTGCTGCTCAAGTGCTTCTTTAGGGAGACCAGTGGTTATTTTTTACATAATTTTTAGGGCTCCATGATGTAAGTGGCCTAATATCCTATGCCAAAGTTCAACGAAATCATGGCTTTGCACTTTCTCTTCCTTACTTCTTAATGCAACACAATCTTCCACATCTACCTTGTACAAATTCTTCACCTGAACCCTGATTTGTTTCACTTGTCCAGTGACTATGTGTTTGAGGAATTCTTTCCCTTTGTTTAAGATCACATCATAACCACGGTCTTCCAAAACTACTACAGAGATAAGATTCTTCTTTAAGCCTGGAACAAACATGACATCTTTGAGGTGAAGAAGGAATCCAAACTCCCTCTTAAAGGTTATGTACCAATCCTGGTAGAAATGTACCTTTTGTCGTCCTCAAGCTCAATATGCATATGAAGATATTTCTCCTCTAGGTCACTAAAATACTCTCTACACCCTATCATGTGGAACAAGGCACATGAATCCAAGTACCACACACTCCCCATCACAGTGTTATCCATGCATACGATCAGGGTGAAGTCTAGCTCAAACTGTGAAGCCAATGCTTCACCTATTTCTCCTCTTGATTTCTTCTTGCTAGAATTTTTGTGTGGATACTTTGTGGCATAGTGCCTGAATTCATGATAATTGAAGCATTTTATTTTGGATAATTATTTTTTCTTGCCCCCTTCGCTTCATTCTAGTTTGGTTTGCAAATTCAACCAGCACAACCAAGTCTAAACCCCAACCTCAAGACTTGCTACAACCCAAAATCAACACTGGATGATCTTTGTCACTCAAATGAATATATTCTAGAAACCATGACATAACCTGAATGTCCTTGGGACACCATGCACCATTGTTCATTTTGTCTACCTGAAAAAATGTTTGTACGCACTAGTGCATCAACCCACGATATCTATGCCATCAAACAAAAAGTTTTCCTACCACTAGGAAAGGTCGATTGGTTCAAAAATCCCATCCTAACACCCGATATGTTTGATGAAGGGAACATGTCAAATATTTCAGCTACGATCAAGGTAAATATTTCAAACAAACCTGGAAAAGTCAAAGATATCTCCGTGGGGGCAACATGCTTTCTAGAAGAAATAACCAGATACACATCCTTGTTCCAAGAATAAAATATATTTTGGGGTGGTATTACTTTGAGATGCAAAGAATCAATCCCACCATTGTGGAACATCATATTAGCAAGTAGCTTGACGCCTAGGCCATCAGGAAGAAACAACATCATTTACATCCCTCTAAGGTTGAAGCAATCAAACAGGAAATCGATGAACTAAACAAAGTTGGGTTCATATATCCTATCACTTACACGTCTTAGGTTTCTAACCTTGTACCAGTAATGAAAAAATAGGGCACCATTTGTATTTGTACCAAGTTCAAAGATCTAAACAAAGCTTGTGCCAAAGACAATTACTTGATGCCATTCATCGACCAAGTTATCAACGCTTGCACCAATCATGAGGCCCTATCCTTCATGGATGGGTTCTTTGGGTATAAGCAAATCCATATTCTCCACACGGATCAGTACAAAACAACATTTACAATGCCTTGGGGTACATTCACATACCAAGTTATACCTTTTGATATTAAAAATCGTAGTGCCACCTTCGAGTGGGTCATGAACTACATCTTTCATGATCTAACTCATCTTATCCTTGCATAACTAGGTGACCTTATAATATGATCCAAGAAGCGTGCTAACCATTTGGAGGATCTCTGCATGTTCTTTAAGAGATATTGACAATATAACTTACGCTTGAACCCTCTCAAGTGTGGACTATGTGTCAATGCTGAAAGACTACTGGGCTTCTGTTGTAGTGGTTGCAACACCCTTCAAAATTCTAGCTTGCACTCAATTTTTGGAGCCTTCCTTGGTATTTCCCTTGATTTTTGCAAACACTTAAGCTCATTTCATGAGCTTTCCTGAATTCCTTTGACCGATTTTTCTTGTTAGATAAATTTTCGTCTTTTAGCATGTTTGATTATTTTTCCATTCTTGTGGACCTTTTATGGGAGTTTTGAAGGTTGTTCTTTGTGTATACAATTTTTCCTCGCTATGTAAACACTCGTCATACTCATACATAACGTTTTGAGCATTGTTGCACAAGTGTCATCATGGTCATCCGAAAGTCTATCTCAAGTGTTGTGGTCTATGTTGCCGTGTCGTCAAAGTATGTTATGTGTGTTATCACAACTTCAAGTTCATCAAAAGTCTATCTTCCTCCCACACTTAGCCAATTTTCTGAAAACCTTCCTGACTAGGAAACTCAGCTACACCAGACCCTGACTGAACTGCGAACTGCATAGTCTCATTCCTCAATGTTGTGACCTTGCTTCGTGGAACTATACAGTGCGTTTTCACTGTCATCCAAGGTATTTGCATTGCACAATTCGAGAGCCTAGTAGCCTTCCTTGAACCCCAGAATTGTGTAGTAACGCCTCTAAGTCTGACTTGAACTACTTACTTCACACTTTTAGTCCTCAAGATTTTCCCCTTGCCCACTAGAACCCTGCAATGTGCAGATAACCTAGCTTCCCTTGGCCTCAAGAACTATGTAGAGGTTTCCTCTAGTGCCCTATTTCAGCCGAAGCTCACTGACCTCAAGAACTGCACAAAGTTTTCCTCCAGGTCTCTCTGTTTCCCAGCCCCCCTTGCCTCTGAAAACTATGCATATTTTTCTCCCAGGGGCCCATCCCGTGTCATCCACTGTCTGTCTGAATTGTGAAATCCTGACTCCTAGTGGCCACTACACAAATTTTCTCCCAAGTGATGACTATTCTCAAAAGATCCGTAGCCAAGTCTTAGTTGCGCTCTGTGTAGTCTCAGTCATCGACCCCTCTACCTATCACCTGGAACTAGGAAATGCACAGTTACTGAGCCCTATTTCCTATACTGTCACTTGTCCCAAGCTCATTTCATGGATAATAATGTATCATCTTAGACTAGGGAGTTTTCATATTGATGTCGTCCAGTCATGAGTTAATTGAAAGAATAGGTACACTGTCAAATCCTGACAAGATGATGAAGAAGGAGAAGAAGGAGGAACCATGCCTAAAGACTCACTTGTAGATGAACAAGTGAATAAACCTACCAAGAGCAAGCAAAAGGAACACAAGTGTGAAAACACCTTCCAATACCGAAGATAATTAAAGACCCCACATCATCAAGTTATGCGGAGGAGAAGAGAAAGCATATATATCACTCAGAAGCAAGAACGACGAAATTGCCACATCATGAAGATAGTCCATGTCAATATTTTCATGTCAAGTCGTGCCATGAGTTGTCATATGCCAGATCACTATTGTGGGCCTTTTATATTGTAAATCAAATGTATTGTAAAGTGGAAGTCTAATGGACACACACGAATATGACGAGTCATGTAAGTTGAAAAGTCATGAAGGTAGTTAAAGAGTCACAAGGGATAAGCATCACCCCTTTGCTTATACATACCACCTCATTGTATGAGCAAAGGACTTTTCACCTTGGCTCCTCCCGCAATGCATTAGAGAGATCAGCGAGTTCTTTGAGGAGCAACGAGTAACTCCAATGTCCCACTACTGGGGCTAGTGATGTAAAATCTAAATATGTGTCTTGGAAATTTTTCTTCATTACAGAAGCCTTTTAAGGATGACACGTTCTTCATGCATGACTTATGAATGTTTGTAAGACTATCCTATGAACATTTGTATTTCATGTTTTCTTTCACATGTACTAAGATAGTTGAACTATTTTGGTTATTTTAGTGCTTATCTTGTTGGGAATGTGTTGTAATGGTTGTTGTTACACTAAAATTTGTCACCATGACTATCTGCAGTTAATATGGCTCCATCAATAGTCATATTATCCTCCTTGTCAAGCCTGATACCTCTGCTCTCCATGTCAAACT
>APFE031128444.1:28791-88251 GCA_000404065.3 Pinus taeda
TGGTTTGCCAACAAAATAAAGTTGAAACAATTAAGACACCAGGTCTATTACAACCTTTATCCATTCCAAGCCAACGTTGGGAGGAGGTTTCAATGGATTTTATCACAGGTTTACCCCAAGTCTGAGGGAAAGAGTGTCATCATGGTGGTAGTTGACAGACTTACCAAGTATGCACACTTTTGTGCATTATCACATCCATTTAAAGCCAGTACAGTTTCTAGTGCATTTATGGAAACAATCAAAAGCTACATGGAAACCCAAAGATTATTGTAAGTGACAGAGATATCCCATTTACACTAGAAATTTTTGGACAGAATTATTTTCTTGTCTTGGTACTCAGTTAGCTCATAGCTCATCTTATCATCCTCAATCTGATGGGAAAACTGAGATAGTAAACAAATGTTTGGAAGGATATCTTCGTTGTGTTGTATCTGATAAACAGACACAATGGGTCAAATGGTTTCCTCTAGCTGAATGGTGGTATAACACTTCCTTCTATACAACAAAAAAAATGACCCCATTTATGGAACTTTATGGGTATTAGCCACCATCCATCACATCATATTTAAGAGAAAATTCTAAGGTTCAAGCAGTGGAACATCACATCGAACATCAACAACAAGTCCTCCAACTCTTAAAAGATAACCTCATGTTGGCACATAATAGAATGAAACAACAGGTAGATCAACATTGCAGCAAAAGAAGTTTTGATGTAGGTGATTAGATATTCCTATGGCTACAACCATATAAACAAATGTCCCTCAAGCAAGCTAAGAAGGATAATAAATTATCACCAAAGTATTATGGTCTGTACAAGGTGTTGCAAAAGATTGGTACTATGGCATACAAATTAGAGCTTCCTGCATCTTCTCGAGTGCACCTAGTTTTCCATGTTTCATGTTTAAAGAAGGTTATAGGCGACAAGCTCCCATTTCAAACAATATTCCTAGAACTTGACGATGAAGGAAAAATTATATTGGAACAGGAAGCAGTCAAAGAGACAAGAACTCGACAGCTACGAAATCGATCAATTTCGGAGTATCTCATCAAGTGGAAGAACTTATTTGGTGAAAATTCCACATGGGAGGATGAGAATTTTATACAAAAGCATCCAGAACTCCTCAAGCATTGAGGACAAAACTTTTTTGAAGGAGAGGAGCATGTTAGGTCCCTATAATACTAGTGATTACCCCATTACTATTGTATTTGTATCCCTTATTAATATTGTTGTGCCCTTATTGTCCCCATATTGTTATTACTGTGCCCCATAGAATCCCTCTATTGTATTTTTGTGGCTTTATATTATTATTGTTAGGTTGGCTAGGTTATATTGTGACTCCTTAGACTCCTGTATATAGAAAGGAGGTTTTGTCATTTGAATTATCTAAGAATTGTTCATTTGTGTAATGTAAAGGAGGTTGCCCCCTCGAAGAGGCAGAATTCTAAGGCGTTCAACTATCTTTTCCATGTTTTTGTGAGCTGGTTTCATAACACAAATAAACATTGATCAATAGGTATTAATTTTTGGGAATATAAATACCACTAATAAAGCGTGCCACAAGTTGTGGCCACAACACCCCCCATAACTTTTTCACACAAAATATGAGCTCTCTATTTTAATTTTGGAAAACTCCCTTCTTTGATGTTTTGTTGACTCATGATTCCTTTGGTCTTTAGTGCTTGACTTTGGATTTTTTCAAGATATGATCATGTTTTGGTTGTTGCGATTGTTTCCTTGTTTTCTTGATGGTTACCTTTTGCATTCATGATGACATTGGTAATGTGCCACCTTTAGTTACCACATCACATCACATTTCACGTTAGCTCACATTGATTGTATGTCTCCTCTACTTTACTTAACACACCTTCATGAAAGATAAAGCAAACCATTAATAAAATATTGTAAATAATTTGATAATTATATAAATATAATATAAAATTTAATCAATTAATAAACTAATGTATAATATTAAATTTACCGAATATATTATAAAATAATACTAATATTTATACTCTTGAATATTGTAAAACTATGTAACATATTAAAAATATTCACATAATTTTAAAGTGGATTAAAACTAAAAGTAAAACAATTAACATTTCATATCACATTATAATTATATATAAAGATATTTATAATTAAAAATATGTAAATATCAATCTATATTATTTCAAAATAATTTTTTTTAACTATAACTTTCAATTGTAATTATTTATGTACAGAATGACAAAAACATGTTATTATAAAACTAAGTTAGAAATTTTTAAGGCACAAAATACAATTTAAATATCACATTAATATCTATATAAAGCTATTTAATATAAATAATTATTGGTAATAAATATGTATTTACACTAAACTTTTTTTATAATAACTCATTCATTGGTATTTTATTTATTATTTATGTATATAAACCACAACATGTTATATAAACTAAGTGAAAATTTAATAACACAAAATACAAAACCTCTGACAAAATGCAATTTGTAATTATTAGTACCTACTTTCAGGAGGATTATAGTGATCGATAAATCGTTCACTGTCCAGTCCCAATTTTTTTAAAGAGTTATCAGCTTTTAACCAAAGTTTATAATCCAATTTTCATCCCTTTAATTTTTAACTAAAGTTTTTGGATATAAAAAGATAGACCTCTTATTGTGAGCTTGAGGATTCCCAATGTAAAGAATGTTGTGACAATTCATTTTATCCAAAGTAGAGTTTGCAAAACATTGTGACAATTAATTTTATCCACAGTCCAATTTATATGTTGTGACAATTCATTTTATCCAAAGTAGAGTTTGCAAAACATTGTGACAATTAATTTTATCCACAGTCCAATTTATATGTTGTGACCACTGATTTTAAGTTCTGGGCGAAGTTTTTTTGGTATCCAAAGGTTTTTCATAACCAAAGTTTTTGAGCACTGCACCCAAAGTTTGGTCATGCACAACAGCTAGCGGTTGGTGTCAGAATGCTATATGTTGGAGACTTCTAGCAAGTGGCAACTTTCATGTACAATTGGGATGTGCATGGTAAGAGACATGCTAGTGCTTGTAGAAGAGAGATGGACATGGTAAGAGATAGGTGCATGCTGGAAAATGAGACAAACTCAGAGACACAGGTAAATGAGACAGAAGATGGTAAGAAGATGGCAAATGAGACAGCCCCAGGTAAATGAGACAAAAGATTATTGCAGGGAAGGTTATTGCTGAAGCTCATGTCTGAAGTTAGATAGGCTTCGGAAAAATCTAAATGCAAATGAGATAGAAGATTATTGCAGGGAAGATTATCGTTGAATATCATGTCTAAAGTAAGATAAGCTTCAAAAAAATCTAAATGCAAATATTTCAAAATTTGACTGAATGAATGCCAAAGTTCTCCACTTAACAAGTAAGATTTCTTTCCTGCCAAAGTTCTCCCCTTCCCAAGTAAGGTTTCATTCCTACCAAAGTTCTCTACTTGGTAAATAAGGTTTCTTGCCTCTTTTTAATCTGCAAGATGTAGACTTAAACATAAACAACTCATAAAATAAATAGTCAGTTCAATTCCTTACAAAAAAATTATAATATAACTTGCTTATTTCTTAAACGGTTAACGTTCACTTTGCCCGTACTCTTTTCGCACGTCCTTATAGCGGCGTTCAACCTTTGTGATTTCCAGGCAATAGAAATTGGCTTCCCTTGTTTCCCTTTTGATTCAATTTCCAATCGCGAGATTGGCCACCTATTGTAAGTTTAACCCTCTACATCTCTATCAGTGCTCCAACATGTATATTTGGTTTGTTTTTTTTTTTTTTTTTGTTGGCTATCCCAGAGAACTCTCTCGACGTAGTTTACCACAAGGTTTTTATGTGGTCCTCCTATACTGGTCATTCAGCTAACATGGCATTGAGCCTGCGTGACAAATAGTTTGCTTTTAATAAATGTGATTGGGGAATTTGGTTATCCATAAAAATCAGGTATGGAGTTCTCAAGTATGGATATTTTCTGTTGATGCTAGACATGGTTGACAAGCCTATATTAATTATATTTATGTTTTAGAGTTATAATGTCAGGATAAAGGCAAAGTCCGAGCACAGTGACAAATAATTATTCACAGTAGTGAATGGCTTTAAGGTTGCTCTTTAAATGTATAGTGAATAAAAGGTAAAATAATTCAATATCTGCTATTATAACTCCAGCTGGGTAATTATTAAACGAATGGTGTAGATGGGCTTTATATATTTTTAGAGCTTTTACCTAATCAATTAAAAGAAGTTGCAAGTTCCTTTGAGTGAGTTTCTTATATTCATGTACATAGAGAACTGAACATGGGCTAGGAAAATACATGGGCTAGGAAAATACTATTAAAGAAAACATATCTCGGTGAAGAGGGAAATTTAGTAATTATCGAGAAAATCTGTGTGAATTAAAAAATACATGTCCGTGTGAGAACATTTGTGTGGAAAAAAGCAGTGTTCCACGGGGACGCGTCCCCAGGGTGGGGTGCGCGCACCCCTCGCACCCCACGCACCCGAGACGGGGAGACTCTTGGGGGTGCGTTTCCCCACGTCCTCCTTTTGGGGAGACTCGGGGAGACGCAAGGGGGTGCGTTTCCCCAATGTGGGAGACTCGACTCCCCGAAAGGGGTACTTTTGGGCGCCCCCCCGAAAATGGGGTTCTTCTGGGTGTCCCCCCTTCATTTTTGTCTAATTACCCTTTATAAAAAAAAAGAAAAATGAAAATTAATTTATTAAAAAAAAAAAACTAAACTAACAATTACAAATGATGACTTCATGCAGCAGATGGATGTAGAGGACCAGTCATTGAGATTGAGTCCTTGAAGTTGACTTTATTTCCAGTGTTCATTTTCCATTTTTACTTTTCAGTTTTACTTTTAAGTTTTAACATTTGAGTTGTGACACTAGATATTGATGACTGACTCTTCACTCTTAACTATTTTTGAGTTTGAAACTTTGAGTTATATAAATTGAAAACTTTAATTTAGTGTTCAATTTAGAATCTAGAAGACTAGAATGATGAATGATGAATGATGAATGATGAATTCATAATTTTCAATGTTCAATTTAATTTTTAAATCAATCATTCAATGTAGATTATAGAATGATGATTGATGAATGATGAATGATATGGATCAATGTACATTGTATTTGAATATTCATATTGAATTTTATTATTGAATCTTATGGTATTGAATCTTGATGAATTAGCATTTAGAACATTATAATGAGTATGTCATATGAATGATGTATGTATCAAAATGAATGATGAGGACGGACCAAGATTCAATTACAATATGTTATTATTTGATTCAATTGTGAATTTAAATTTTATGTATGGATCAAATTTGAAATTTCAATGTATTGGTATTACTGTAACTAATTAGTCTATTTAATATGCTTTCATTATTGAACAATGAATATGAACATGAAAATTTCAAAATTATATACTATATACATATATAATAATATATATATTAAAATTATATTTATTATACCGTCTCGACGTCCCCCCGTCTCCCCTAAATTTCCCTAAAATTTGAGGGTACTCCCACACGTCCCCTTTGTGCGTCTCCCCGTCCCGGAGACTTGGTGGAACATTGGAAAAAAGAGATTTGAAAACCCTTAGATTTAAAATTGTGAGATTTGAGAAACTTATAAAGAAATTGTGATTTGCTTAACAAAGCCAACTAGAAAATATGATTGGCTTAAAAAATGTTATGGAATTTGTATTTTCGCCGAACAAAACATTTAGCATTTAATTTCAGGCCTATAAACAACACTATATTCTAGCTCTGCAAACACTTTTGATATTGCAATTCATATTAGGGAATAATTTGAATATTTTTGCAACAACTGCAAACCATACAAATAAACAACTGCAGACCATCCAAATAAACAACATCAAAAGGGAGAAAACAAGGCTCACCATGTACACCCACTTGGTACCAATAAAAGCCAAGAACAAGGCTCATATGCACTCGGGCTGATCAATAAAGGCTAGCTGAAAAAATTGGCCCCTCATACTGACCGAAGGCATTATTACATGTAGAAGACAAGCAGAGGAACAAATGCACTAGTAGCGCTACCATAGAGAATAAGCGTTTTGACATTTCTCCTGATCAATCAAGTGCACCTGTTTTTTGGCATTCCGCCTAGCAAAGTGCACCATTCAAGTTCTTTATTATCACACAACTTCACAAAACTCCACCCATTGATCCCAAGCCGGCTGATCCAACGATCATTTCTTTCCATCCCATCTAATCGAGCCCGCTGATCCAACAATCATTTCTTTCCATCCCATTTAATCAAGGGTATGCATAGTGGCGATGTATAAATACAAACAAATGTTTACAATGTTAGAACGTGCCAAGGATATAAACACTTTTGAAAACCACGTCAATGCGTCAATTTTTTTTTTTTTCTCAGCAAAGACTATTCTATTAATAAAAGATGAAAAAATATTTACAAAGAGGTTTTAACCTCTGAGGGGGCTGTAGCCTGCCCTCTGCCAAAAAACCAATAGCAGGTGTCATGAAGCCTCACCTTTACATATTGAACTATCTAGATCATAGGCAGATTGTTTATTTTTACAAAATTCAGCTCTTCACTGAGCTTAGAAGGGTTATTACATTTCCATGTAGTATCAAAAAACCTGTAGATTGTAAATTTCAGGTCAGGGAGAAAATAGACCATTCGAATAGGAAAAAACCAGACCAAAAACAAACCATAGCGCCAACAAGCTTTTAATCCTGCTGAGGAGAGCCAGCATCCTTCTCGCTTGCTCGGATGACCCAGGTAACTTCGAGGTTGTCTTCTACATCCATCGCGCTGCGTCCTGGAGGGAGAACAAGGTGAAGAATGTTCCTGAAAGGATTTGCAGGCTCATAATCCTTGATGGGCTCCTGTGAAGATGAAGGTTGGTGCTGAAGTATTTCTTGTTGGCCCTCATCGCACAAAATCCCCGAAGTGTTGAGGACATTCTCAATTGGGCTTTCTTGATGAGCATTGGAATTATTGGAATGAGCTTGCTCACTGGATGATGCTTCTGCACTAGGAGGCTCTTCCTCTAATTCTAATTCTTCCTCCTCCTCCGAAAAGAGCACCGTGACAATAGCAGAGATTAGCGGCTTGTTCAGCTTGGTGCGAAACTTGAAGTGGGCTGAGTGGAAAGAGCTGGTGAGAGAGGGACCAAAACTAGCTAAGGATGGTGAGGGGGGCGGAACAGAAGCCAAAGGTTCTATGCGCTGCGGGACAGAGCCTCCGCGACTGCTAGAACCTCCCCGTGACCCAGTATGACTTCCCCTTCTTGGAATTCCACGCTGGAGTTCAGGTGATGACTGTGCAACCAAAGAGCTTGAATTGGGGGAATGAACAGCCAATTGCAGGCTGAAGACCAAATACTCCAGAACCAGACGCCTTCCAATTTAGCCCAATTATTGACTGGTGAAATCGATAGCTCCTGCTCTACATTAACCAAAAACGCTATGCGCAGACCCCCAACAGTGACAGGCGACACCAAATTTTTATGCCAGACCCCGAAACAGAGAATAAGCTTAGATTAATGGAAGACAACAATGTTTAGACACGGGGATAAATTGAAAAGAGCGGAAGCAGACCTACTGGACCCTCTTACCAGACCAGAACCAGCAGACTGATACCTGACCTAGGGAGGCTCCCGTGCACTGCGTGCTGCCCTGGAGCTCAATCCATTTAACCATCTGAAGTGCGCCTCTGTGCCCAATTCGCCAAGGTTAATAGCTTTTATGCCTTGATCGAGGCCTGCCAACCGGGAAGGATGTCCTTGCCGCGCATTAACTTCCCTGCTCAACGCCATAACTCCCAGGTTCAATCCGCCATTACGCAGGGCCTTAAATGCCTGCTCCTCACCTGCTTTAAACCGCCGAGACCTGCTGGCATTGACGCCAGCTGCCGTCCTTTCCTGTATAGTCATGGATACGTGGTACTAGCACCCGCATCGAGGTACATCAATGCGTCAAATTATGCAAGCCTCATACACTGTAATTAATTTTCTATAAATAAATTTGTGGGCCCATCTCTTGGCCACTTGTCCACAATCACAATATGTTACAATTGTCTTAGGTCATTTTACTAAATCTGCAAAGTGTATTAGAAATTATCAATTGTTTAGATATACCATGTTCTAACATATTCTTAGTGGCAGGAATTTTCATTGGCTGGTCATGGAGTTTTCTTTTATCACTTGTTCTTGTGCTTTTAACTCACTCTCAAATGGCAGAGTACTTAAGAAGTCCAAAATTTGCAGTAAGTGTATATTTAAGATTCAGGTATTATGGTGTTAATAAAGATTATATATTTTAATGTTGGCTTATTATTTTAATCTTTTAATTTAGTTTCTATTATATATATATATATTTGATTTGGTGTTTGATGTGTACAACATATTTGCCATCGTTATGTATGGGGTCTAGATTTGTACTTTTGGAAGGGGATGAGAATCAACTATTCATTTATATCTGAATTTGCAGTTAGTACGTAATTAAGAAGTCTCAAAGTTATGCTTAGTAGTATTGGTTTCACTGCAGCTTTTATGACTTGTATACTTTTCCACCTTGTTTTCGTCACATTAAAATTTTCATTCTTTGCCAGAGAAGTGGAAATAATTCAAGTTACCAATCTGGTAAGTATTCAGGATTGTTATTTTTTTAATTTCCCTTGTCATGAAAGCATTTATCATCTATATATATTCTTTGTATATATAACTATCTAGACACTTGCCTATTGTTTATTATTTATTTTTTTAATTGCAGGCATTTTTGTTATTTGTTATTTTCTCCTTTTCAATATTTGTTACAAAGAAACCATATATTATTTCCTTTGCTTTTGGCATATTATTTGTTCCTATTTTACAAAGTAACCGTCCATAAAATCTTATTTTTCTAATTTTCAAAAAATAATATTAATATAAATCTCCATAAATCTTTGCTTTCATAGTTATAAATATCTTTGTTTTAAAAACATATACTGATATGGATCTAAATATGCCCTGAATAAACTATATATATATATGGCATTTCTCATAAAATATCACAAAACCAAATGGTATTCCACTTTGTCTAAGTTTCCAGTGGATTAAGAAACTTCCCAATCAAAAAGTAATAAAAAACAAATAAAACCATGAACAAAACCACAATTTATGTCATCATAAATTTGGAATAAATTGTATCTTACTTAATTGAGAACCACTATTTATATGTTTTTTTTATTATATTCAGACCATTGCCAAGGACTTTTGTTTAATTTTTCCTTATCATTTAAATAAATTTAAATTTTCTCTGGAGTAATATGGATTCAATTTAAAAAAATTTGAAGTGTGTTTTTGGGATGTTTGTAAGGTTTTTGCTAATACAAATTATAGTAACAGGTTTTTCGTGAGAAGAATGTTCCAAGAGCCATGTTATTCAGTATTTCAAACTCTTTATCGCAGTACTACTTTATTGGTGGCGATTGTTGCAGGTACGTACTTTATAGCTTTTTTCTCTACGTAATATTATCCAGATTTATTTTAATTTGTGATTTGTAAATGTTAATATATCAAATTTTGGTTTGTGATTTACAAAAGTTATCAAATATTTGGAAGCATAGATGAATTAATCCTCTTCAGCATGAACATGTACAATGTAATCCTTTTCACTATAATATCATTAAAACATGTACAATGTAATCTTTTTCACTATAATATCATTAAAAACAAATTGAGAAAATCCAAATGGAAACACATTAATCTCCTTTGTGTTGAACGCGATGTGCAAATTAATGAAGAATCATTGAAATAAATTGTTGTTTATTATTTGTTTCTTTGGATTTTTTTGTGTGAATATGGACACCCAAGAAACTCGCTTCAAACCAAGCATCAAGGCATCAAATCTAACAACAAATTCATGAGAAAATAATGGAATTGAATTTGGTTATCATTATCTTCAAGAAAATCTTATTGATTTTCAACTTTGGCAATTCATCATTGAAAGAAGAAGAATTATTATTAAACATAATCATTCAATGATAGTGGTGGATAGAAACTGAATGCCAATTTGAGAATATGCAACCAACAAATGATGAAAGAAGCTTCAATCTTCAGGGGTTGGAAAAGTTGTAAAAAAGAGGGATCTTCCCTGTCGTAGTAGGGGATTCAAATTAATAGATAGGGGGATAGCTACAATAGGTCTCTAATTTTATGCACTATTCTAATAAGGAGAGGGACTTGTTGTAGTTAACTATATGTTTTTCAATTATGTAAGGAACTAATTTGGTATTATTCACAAATTATTTTAAGGAGTCGAAAAACATAGCACTGTATAGTTGTATAGATATGCAGATCATTGGAATTAATAATCTGCTTCTTTCTATACACTATTGTAGCAGGCTTGCATGCTTATCTTAATTCCTTTGTTTTAATCCAGTTCTAATTAAGTATGCCAATTTGTACTTGAATGATCAATTGAAACACTTTTGTTAACTTTTCTCATTGTACTGATTTTTGGATTTTTGGCTCTGTATATGTATCTTTGCAGGTCTAAATAAGCATGTATCAGAGTTGGCAATGAATCCATTGGAAATTTATTTGTGGCAATAAATATCTATTTATTAATTGTCTTTCAAACTTGTTTTGGCTTACTTTATATTGGGTTTGCAGGACTATTTATCTAGCTCGATATAAAACTCATAGTGAATTTATGTTAAGGTTTGGATTTGGGTATATGTGTGAGGGATTCTAAACCCTTGTTAAAATATTTTCATTATATATTTGTTTTTATCATTCGTAAGTATTGAATTATTTTAGTACCTTACAAATATCTTAAATCCAAATTCGATACACAATATTTATATTTTCATTATATATTTGTTTTTATCATTCGTAAGTATTAAATTATTTTAGTGCCTTACAAATATCTTAAATCCAAATTCGATACACAATATTTCTCTTTGTTTATTAGTCATCTTTTCTCTTGATTACGCTTAAAGCTATCCTCACCTAATCAAGATAGATTGAATTTTTATGCATTTACATTATAAAATAAGTTCACATTTGCATTTCCATTTTCACTTCACATTAAGTCCTCTTTCATAGAGGAAAACGTTTGAGTGGCCCAATTCAACCTTAGTATCACTCAGCATTTTAGTTTGATCTTGATCTTCCAATTAAATCAATAAATATCAATACAAAAGAAATTGTATATTTTATGTAGAAATTGTGCTTTTTATCACTATTAGATTAATGATACTTAACATTTAGCATTTTTAACATTTGAGATTATTCTTTTGTAACACATTTAACTATACATGTTAAGTTAGTATTAGAATTAATAACCTAATATTTAACATAAATTAATAATTAAAGCATAAAATTATTATAATATTAATCTAACTTATATATATATATATATATATATATATATATATATAATATATAATATATATATATGAGTAAAACTAGAGACATTAGATTATTTTAGACATTATTGTATGAATAACAAGGGCAACTGCGTAGCAGTAGTCCATGCCGAATTTCAGTAAATGTTGTTTTTTTGGTAAATGATGTTTTTTTGAAGTTGCAGTAATTGTCACCAACTTGCTGATTGATTGTTAATATTTTACAAATATATTGTAAATCACTTTTTGAACAAGGAAAGAACATTTCCAGGGAAATAGATAGATAAATGAATTTTTTTTTTAGAAAGGCATATATTTATAAGAGAGAGAGTGCTTATTGCTCTTAGAAAAAGGAAGACATGTATTTGTAAGAGAGAGAGTGATCATGTGTTCTTACAATCTATTTTTGCAAACCTAAGTAAACATAACTGGATTGGTCCAATTACAGTTCAATAGGTTTAATTTATGCTTCTTGATCTAATGTTTAGTTATGTGAGATAAAGTTACCTCAATATCTATTCGAAGCATTGTGCCTAGAGAGACCATATTTAATTGTAATATACCATTGCACATAGTAAAGAAGAGTAAACATACCACATATACAGTAACATTAACATTATGCCAATGACAACTTAAACAAATAGTAAATATAAATATATTCCAACCTTCTATATATATATATACATTATATAATATATATATATATATATTATATATATATATATATATAATATATATATATATATTATATAATATATATTATATATATATGAGTTAACTACCATTAGAAGAGGCATGGAAAATATATGTATATCTGAGTTAACTAGCATCGGAAAAAGGCATGAAAAACATATGTATATCTTGAGTTTACTAGCATCAAAAGAGGCATGAAAACATAAATACCTTGTCATTGATAAGGACATTAAGATTCTTGGATTTTAGGATATTATTCTTGTCTCATTTATAACATGAGAAAAAAAGAAAGTAAATATATATTTAAAAAATAAAAATAAAATAAATTAGGAGGAGATGTATACTAAAAAAAAGCTAAATAACCGTGAATTGGAAATTTGAGTTAAAATATGTTAAGTCATCCAAAATGGTAAACAAACACCCAAAAAATTGTAACATAGTATTTTATTCTATCTCATTATAATATGAGAAAAAAAGTAAATATATATTAAAAAGAATTAAAAATAGATTAAGAGGAGATGCTAGGGAAATTTTAGTTAAAATATGTTCAGTCATCCAAAATGGTAAACACACACCCAAAAAACTAAACAACCTTGAATTGGAAATTTGAGTTAAAATATGTTAAGCCATCCAAAATGGAAAACAAAAAATTGTAACATAGTGTCTTCTTCCATAGAAGAGTAGAGTAAATAACCCTAACTGAAGTAGAGTAAATGTTCCATAGATGAGTAGAGTAAATAAACATAAATGAAGTAGAGTAAATAACCATAATTGAGAACAATGTTCCATAGATGAGTAGAGTAAAAAACCATAACTGAAGTAGAGTCAATGTAACATAGTGTATTATTCCATAGTTGATTAGAGTAAATAACCATAAATGAAGTAGAGTAAATAACCATAATTGAGAACTTAACGAAAACAAAAATCCTGATAAAAACCCATCTAAGTTAGCCAATGAATATTATGGTAAAATAGGAGAGTGCCTATCAATATTAGGCTAGCCAATGAGTAAATAACCATAGCTGAAGTAAAGTAAATGTAACATAATGTATTCTTCCATAGCTGAGTAGAGTAAATAATCATAACTGAGGTAGAGTAAATAACCATAACTGAGAACTTAACCAAAAACAAAAATCCCGAGGAAAACCCATCTAAGTTAGCCAATGAATATTATGGTAAAACAAGTGGTAAAACAAGGGAGTGCCTACCAATATTTAGCCAGCCAATGAATATTATGGTAAAACAGGGGAGTGCCTATCAATATTAAGTTGAACCAACCCAAACCCAATATAGATTCCAGTAGTCAACCACTCCATAGCTAGATCATGTAGGTTACCTTTGTGTTCTTCCAGGTCCATATCAACTCACAATAAATAAAGCAAACAAACCAAAATAGTAAAAAACATAGAGCAGTGATTGGAATAATGACAGATTCTCACCCATTAAATGCCCCGAACTCCAATATTAACAATACCAGAAACACTCTTTCTGCATTGTTCAATTGTTTCGATGTGCCTGTCAATATTGGAGATGCTCAGACTTAACGTTGTAGAAATAATACAGAATGAGAAGAATTGACCTACATCTAATTTATTTGGTTCTTACAAAAATTGTGTATTGATATCTTACATTGTATTATTAATATCGCTGTAGAGGAAGAACTATACATGTTTAGTATTATTGTAAGCTAGTATGGAGGGGTAATCTCCATATCAATCTTTCCAATTTCATGCACTTTCTGAGACAAGGGATGGCTCTAACGTGGCTGCAGGATGGGAAGAGGTGCACGCACTATCACCCTAGTAAAGGTTTGGAGTAACAAATGCTTTACTGCAGCTAATAGCAGCATTTGCAGCCAACAGTTTACAACCCTCCCGACAACAGTCACCATTCGACCCCTTCATCTCAATCAACTGTCTCTCCGGCGGTCTCGGTGGTGGTTCTTGGCATCAACATGGATAGTATGGATATCGAGGAGGTAGATTACTCCCAGGACCCGTATTATGAGCAGTCTATCTTTCATAGCCCTAACCCTAACCCTTCTAGCTCTATATTTCTTCTGCTCTCGGTCTCGATTTCCCCTAACTCTACTCCGGTTGTCTCTTTGTCTGGCCATACCTCATCCACCTTACAATTTGGCTCTCTCTCTATCAATTCCCCAGGCCTTGACTGCCCTCCGCTCTCACCAGGACCCTAAAGTTGTTCACCACAGTCACACCTTTGTCGCCATCCTTCCATCCGAACCCTTCGAGCATTCATCCGCCTGCATCTTGTCCAGATATGAGAATTCCTCCAAACCCTAGCACTCTTCCCTCTGGAAGCTTTGAAACCCCCGTAATTAGGGTCAAAGCAGCGACTCAACAGAATCAAGAGGGTGAATTATCCATAGACTCGCTGAAAGGACATCCATCAGCTCCGCGGACATGGAAGAGGAAGGTAAAGTGTGTGAAATCCACCTCAAAGGATCTCACATTTGGAGAGGACATCTCGATGGGGGAGGTTTCGGATAAGGCCAATACAGTACTAGTCGGGCATGTTAGAGGAAGGGCTTACTCTGTGGAACAATTAAAAAACTAGGTCAAGGAAATTTGGGTTAGAACACTCAAAGAGTTACTCGAGGTTTAGAATCTACCAAGGGGATGGTTTGCAGTAAATTTCTCTAAGGTGGACTACACAAAGCTAGTTCTTATGAAATACTAGCACATTCAGATGGCGTTGGTCCTCCTCAAGCATTGGAGTCCATTATTTGACCCAGAAAGGGAGAAAATAGGTGCCGGACCCATCTAGGTTTGATTGCTATGTCTACCTCTACAATATTGGTCTGAAGCAGTCTTTGTAAGGATTGGGAATGCCCTTGGCACATACCTAGATTACGATAAGACTTATGTGCAGTCAAAGAACAAAACCTTGGCTTGAATCCTAGTATATTTGGATACACGACAGGGCTTGGAAGAGAAAATTGCACTAAAATGGTGGCAGTACACTAGAATCCAGATCCTAGATTATGAGGGGGTTCCTTTTCATTGCAGGAGATGCCACAAGATAGGGCATATCTACAAGGAATGTCCTTTGCTCATGAAATTAGTTGACCCTCTAAGCACACCTTCTACACAAAAGGGCAAATCAGCAGTCAATCAGGCCAGCACTTCGGTGCCGGCTCACAGAGCACATGATTAAGGCAAAACCTCCAAAGTAGAGGATGAGCATCACAGAACACCATCGCCTCCATTGACCCATGCCAGAGCTTCTGCTATAGAGGCTGTAAGAAAATTGAATACATCTCTCTATTCCCTCCCTATCTCAAATGTTACTTCAGTCTCATTTGCTTGCAATACATCATTAGATACTTCATCTGCATTGTACATGTCTCCCTCCATCCCCTGCACAATATCCTCACCTCCTCCCAGCATCTCCACCACCTCTCCATCTATTACATCCCCTCCCCTCTCCCCCTTGTCATCGGTCATGGATCGAACTGCTATGCCCCATTCATACAACCTTCGATCTTGTTTAATCCTAGAAACCCTCAACCCCACTGGACTAGGTCTCACCTTCCCTGGGCCGGTCATTCAATCGACTCAAGGCTGTAAATCAGATCTTTCAAAAGCCATTTTGAAGGCTGAGATAGAAGTAGTCATTGGCAAACAATCCACTCTTGAAGGGGTTATAAGAGCTATGAATTCCACAGGAGGGTTCCAACATGAAATGCCTCTCTTTCAATTACAGAGGCATCACTAGTGCCTCCAAAAAACTAGCCCTGCATAGGTTATTTGATATTGAGCCACTGGATATTATCATGCTGTAAGAAACCATGGGGAATGCTGAGTCCATCAATCAAACCCTAGCATCATTAAAACCTAGTTGGAATTTCCTCTCTCTTGATGTTGTGGGTAGATTAGGGGGACTAGCCATTGGATATGACCCCAACTCCATAAATTTATCAGCATATTGGGGAGGATTAGGCTTCATTGGAATGGACTTTTTCTCTACCGACATAAGTATGAACATCAGAGTCATCAATGTGTATGGACCTTGTCAGCGGAAAGATGAATTAGGCAGTGTTTCCTTAATTTTGAAATCACAGCTATTGATCAGTTGATTATTGGGGGTGATCTAAACTTCTCTTTAGGTTTTGGGGAATCCTGGGGATCCCAAGCTCAAATAGACCCCCTGTCTGATTTCTTTAGGGACACTTTGGATCTTCACAACCTTGCCGATGTCCCTATGATCAAGCCCTTGCCCACATGGAGAACTGAAGAGTTGGGGATGCAACTCTAGCTAGAAGGCTTGATCACTTCTTGATTAAAGTGCCTTTGCTTCAGCATCTCAATAGATATAGACAATGGGTAGGGACCGGAGGTATATCAGACTACTCACTTATTTATTTGGAGATCCTTGGACCTGAAGCCAAACCAAAATCTCCATTCAAATTCAATCATGTATGGCTCCAATATCTGGGATATATCAAGTTGGTCTTGGACTATTGGACATCCCATCCTATATCGAATCACAAATCATTGGCTGAAGGTTTCTGCCACAACCTGACTCAGCTTAAACACTTATCCATCACTTGGGCAAAGGAGAAAAAATTGAAGGATGATCAGACCCTATCAACTATTGAATCTGAATTGAACAGGCTTTTGGATGACAACAATAAGGGATTTGCATCTACAAATGAGAAATCACATCTTATTGAGCTCGAAAAACAGAGAGATAAGATTCTGAAGGAAAGAGAAGAAACATGGAGACTGAAGAGTAGGGCAATCTAGCTACATGGTGGCGATGATAACACAAAGTTTATTTAGAACTTTGCAAAAGGAAGGAAGATAGCTAATACAATTTGGAAAATGCCTCTCCCAAGTGGAGCTATGGCTGACACTTTTAAAAATCTATCTCTTTTAGGCACCTCACACTTCCAGAAACTATATAAAGCTCCATAAGAGATCAACCTAGCTGATATCATTCAAGTGGCAGGCTATTTCCATAGATTTGTAGGGGAGGAGGAAGCACAAGATTTCAATTCACATGTAATGCCTGCTGAACTTGAGGGGACTCTAAAGTGGTTCAAAAAAGACAAAAGCCTGAGACTAGATGGGTGGACTATTGCGTTCTATCTGGCTTTCTATGAACTTTTGGGACATGACCTACTCCAAGTTGTGGAGGAGTGGAGGACTACAGGAAAATTATATAATGCCATAAATTCCACTTTCATCGCCCTCATCCCCAAGACGGATTCCCCATCATCCTTCAATTACTTCCGTCCCATCTCCCTCTGTAACTGCCTCTATAAAATCATATCCAAGATCATAGCAAATCGAATGAGACCCATTCTCTCTCATCACATCTTACCTGAATAGTTTTTCTTTTTGCAAGACTGTCAAATCCATGAAGCCATTGGCACTGCACAAGAAGCTATTCACTCAATTAGATCCATAAAGCTAAAGGGAATCATTCTTAAGATTGATCTGCAAAAAGCCTTTGATCGGGTTAGCTGGCTTTATATTAAAATGCTTCTCATCCACCTAGGATTCCCGCACCTATTCACCACCTGGATCATGTCCTGCATCTCCACTCCATCCTTTAGTGTCCTTATAAATGGCTCTACCTCTCCATTCTTCCATGTTGAAAGGGGACTCAGACAATGATGTCCACTATCCCCTCTCCTCTTCCTGATTATCATGGAAGGTCTCAGTCCATTAATAGATCATGAAAAGTGAAGTGGCAGATTCTTCAGGCTGAAAATAAATTATCAGTGTTATCTCACACATCTTCCCTTCATGGATGATGTTCTGATATTTCTAGATGACAGCATTCGAGACTTGATAGCCTTTGATAAGATTCAATCCATCTTCTCTAGGGTCACTGGTATGTTAGCAAATCATGCGAAATCTACCATCACTCTGGCTCATACATCCAATTAGGAATATAGATTTGCACTACAACACTTCCCTTATTGTGCCCATCCTCTTGATCAAGGTTTCAAATATTTAGGTTTCTGGATCAAGCCCCTGAGACAAAGGATTTCAGATTGGATATGATTGGTAATCAAATTAGGGAAAAGGCTAACAAATTGGTGCCACTATTTCTTATCCATATCTGGAAGACTTGTGCTTATCAAATCTATCTTGGAAGCTACCCTTGTATTCTGGATGGAATTAACATGGATTCCCAGAAGAACATTGGTTCGACTCCAACAGATTTGCAACAGATATCTGTGGAATGGTTGTCAGGACAAGAGAAATTTCGCATGGGTAAGTTGGAACAAGATTGCATTGCCCAAGAAATGGGGAGGATGGGGACTCAAATATTTAAACCTTTTTGCACAAGCCTTGGCTACAAAAATGGGTGGGACCCTCCTCATCAAATAGAATCTATGGACATCTGTATCTTATCATAAATATATATGGCCTCTCCAAATTATGGACTAGATAAGGATGCCGCAATGGACAAGGATAGGCATTTCTTCGGTTTGGAAAGTACTGCTCCACTCTCTCCCACTCATTCGCAATCATCTGGCATGGAGGATATATGATGGCACAAAAGTGCTCATCGGTTTGGACCCTTAGACAAGGGGAGGTGGTAGCTTCCAAATTCCAGGAGAGCTCATCCTATAGTTAAATCAAAGAGACATCAGTGTGATTGCTCAAATAGCAGATCAGGAAAATTCTACTATCTACGCATAAGCATGGAAATCAGTAACACAGCTCAACATTCCACCTCAATGGCATCATTCCTAGAACAATTATACTTCTGCATTGATAGAGTCTCATATCCGAATTAAGGAGGGTTCGGATGAACTCATGTGGTGCATGGCAAAAAATAGATCCTACTCCGCAAAGGATGGTTACCTGAGTCTGCTACAAAACAAAAAACCAGAGCACATGCAAAGTTGGTGGTAGATCATATGGAAACTAAAATCCCCTCCCCGAACTAGAATTTTCTTCTAGTGTATTCTCAACAAAAAAGTGCCCACAGGGGACTCTCTTACCCACAGATCCACTCATGGACCACATTGGTTTATTCTGTGTAAACAAGACTCCGAATCAACTGAGCCCCTATTCCTTAAATACGAAATAACAAAAAACCTTTGGAGTTCTGTTGCTGCTGAGATTCGTTTTTCTGGCAAATGGGAAA
Source organism: Pinus taeda (assembly GCA_000404065.3). NCBI lineage: Eukaryota > Viridiplantae > Streptophyta > Pinopsida > Pinales > Pinaceae > Pinus > Pinus taeda. The sequence goes on from APFE031128444.1 coordinate 48,030, forward strand.
GGGAAAACATCTTATTATCATGGAAAGCTTGGCATAGTGCACATGCAGGATCAAATCTACCCTGCCTACCCTTGATTATCTCCTGGGCCATATGGCTAACACGAAACAAAATGATTTTTGAGGATTGTACTATTAGGTGGCAATGCATTACAGCAAAAATTGTCTCCTCATATCTTGAACTGCCATAATATTTAGCGCCACAACCTCACAGACCTCTTTCTCCTAATCTGGTTGACCATTCCACTCCATGGGCTTTCTTCGATGGGGCACCCCAACAACATGGGTGTGGCGGTGGTTTCCTTCTTTACCTCACTGACCAACATTACTTCAGAGTCAAGCTGGGTTTGGGTGATGGAACGAATAACTTTTCTGAACTGATCACCCTCCATCATCTATTACATTTTGCACTTAGCCATGATTGCAGAAATATTTAGATCTTTGGAGTCTCCAAAACTATTATAAATTGGTTCAACAATATCACAAGATGTCATGCACACACACTTGTAAACATTCTCGATGAAGTGAATATCTTCAAATCTCAATTTAACTCCATTATTTGTCATCGTATTTACCAGGAACATAACGACAGTGTTGATGACCTTTCCAAGGAGGCCACACTACTTCCCAGAGGACAGTGGATAATTCATGAGCATAGGGGTACTACACAGTACCAATATTATCACAAACCATACATAGATCAGATATATCATCAGATTGATGGAACCTAATTTTTTGATGTTTCTTCGGTTATATATGATGCTGTATATATCATAGTTTTATTTATGCAAATCACCCTGTGAGGTCTATATATTTCAGAACACAGTTTATGAACATATATAATTAGACACAATCTAGCTATCACCTTGCATGGTGAATTTTTTTTGTACTGCCATTCACAAGAATGGGTTTTGTTGGTATAATTGATATATTGATGCATATGCTGTCAAGCATATACTATATGTATTTTTTCAAAATTAATGAAAGATTATGATTTTTCCTTGGGAAAAAAATTAATATCGCTGTAGAAAATATCATGCAATAGGAAGACAGAATAATCATATATTGTGTAGTAGGAGGAAATAGCTGATATCTTTGCAGAAAATATACAATGAGTGAGAAAAGTTTATTGTATTTTGCAATTGGCTATAGCCTAAAACAATACACCCTCTGCCCTAAGTAAACTTGTTGACATTTACTCTAGTTTTTATTTTTGTAAACATGTTGTTATTTAATATTATAAACATCACCACCAATGGCTGCATGAGCTATGAAGAAGTAGCAAGTAAAATGAATAATTATGTGATTCGCTACCCAAAATGGAAACGAGTTTATTGATAGGAAGTCAGACTAATAGATGATGGATATTCAAAGCCAGATCCACCACTGGCAGTAACTTATTCGAAGAGGCAAGGCAGGGGGCATAGAAGCGAGTTACTAAAGAAATCTTCTCATTTACCCATGGGTATTCCTATCTGAGTCCCTCTCAGATTTCATATAAATTAAAAAACAATCTTAGTCGCCCGTAGGAGAAACTACAAAAGAAATTAATAAAGAAAGGAAATAACAACACATTATGACATGTTCTAGTTTTTAGATGCAACAACATAAAACAATTTTCACATAGTATATAAAATTTCTTATAAATGGTAGAAAGTCAACACAGCTTGCTTTAGAGCCATCAATGACGCTCGAATACCAGAAAACACAAAAGTCTAAAAGAAGCTACAAACCTGGCATGGTTTCGATTCTCTATTTTAAAATCGATAAAGAATATGAATGCATTAGAAAGCAGGAAGAGATCTCCACATAGTCCATTGTTATCAATCAATGAAGACATGGAAAAGTTTCAAAGTGGTATCCCATATGGAATCCATCCTTACAGATAATTATATGACACGTTCAGTTGCATGAGAGATGCTAGAAAAAACCCTTCAGATATTAATCCACTCAACCAATGTTCATTGAGATCCATAATCTTTAGTTTTGTCAAGTTCCCCACAATGTTGGGAATGGACTTGGACAACATATTGGAGCTTGAGATTGAGCACCTTCAATTGCTATTTGACTGAATCCTAGTAGAAATTGACATTCTTAGGATTAAGGCTCATTGGTCTCATTCGGTTACTCATTTCTATTCATGGCTCTAAGAGCTTTGCCATTATTGCAGAAAACCCATGAGTGTACCCAACTACTGAAAACATAGGGAAATATGAAAAAGAGAAGCCGAGCTCTCCATTGGTGCCTAGGTCCAGTATTACGTCTAAGAAATATGGGGTATATCCTCCTTCCCGCGAGCATATGAGAGTTCAGTTTCCAAAAGACCAAGTTATACCAACACGACAGGTTCCAGATACTACTCACGCCCTCCCAAGCGTCATAACTCCTGTTGCCACTGCTTGTGTTGCACGATTTTCTTTCTATTAGAGCCTCTGCAATAACTATGGTCTATCCTGAAACACCTGAAACTTAGCTTCCTGAAACACCTGAAACTTTTGCTAACATGCGCGAGTGGATGAACAATGTGTATGTACTAATGGATGAACAATGTGTTTACTAACTTGAATCTACAATGTGTTTGCTAACCTGAATATTTTGCTAACACACACTAGTACATGAACAATGTGTTTGCTAACAATGGAATGAAGAGAGAATGGATGAAAAATGTTTTTTCTTTCGCTTTCAGTGGCATGAAGATATAGGGTAGTGGAATGAATCTTTTTGCTTTGGCTTTCAATAGAATGAAGATAGAGGGCGGTGGAATGAAGAGATGGTGACAGTTGTAAACAATCATGTCAGCGAACAACGACAAGTGTAAGGGTGATAGGTTTATGCAATGTCCACACACCAATTTTGAAACTTTATCTGAAATTTGTTTTGAGAAAACTTAGGATAAATTATGTTGCCCACACTAAAATAACATTGGGGCAAGTGTGCGGGCAATAAGAGAGTAAATTGAAAACTTTGGTTAAAATTTTCTTGCAGAGAAAGTGTCAAGCATGAACTTTGGTTAAAGAGTAATTAACAAGTACACATTTATGGTCAACGCGTGAATTAATAGCGATTCAGCTATTGATTGAACGTTATAGTCCTTGCGCTGCCGTAGGCAGGGACTAATAACACTTTCTTAAGATTAATATTTAACTTTGTAATAGAAGTAGTGATTTTATATTAAGAATTACCTTGTACAATTAGTTATTAGTTATACATTTAGATAGTGTATAACAAATATTACAATATTAGTATTATGTTATTTTATATTATTATATTATATTAAATTTAATATCATATATTTTAATACATAGTTTTATATAATATAGTTAATATTAATATATTAGTATTATATAAGTATTAATATAATATTAATATTAGTATGAGTATGATATAAACTATATAGATATGTATTATAGGTAGTATTAACATAAACTTAACATAACATTAGTATTAATTTAATACTAACATCATTTTAACATAGTACCACATAGTATAATATGAATAGGTTATACTAACTTTTAATTTAGGCTGGGATAACCTTATTCTAGTTTTAAGAATAGGTAACTAGATCCAATAGAACCAGTTGAAACCACCATCCCAAATGGAAAAGGGTCTGATTTGGGGCCTTGATTGGGTGGTGTCCCTTAATGTTGATGGATGTCATTTTTCCCATCAGCATTTTTTGTGTAGAAGGAGGGCACAAATAGATTATTTGTGTGGACTATTGTTTTAAAAAAATTCAACTAACTATAGCTCATGTGTGCATTCTTACTTTGGGTCATGCTTTTAGCTCATGCAAGCCTACCAGTGGCACACCTAAGAGGAAACTTGAATCCTTATCTAAATTGCAATATGATGGTGAGAGTAAATATGTTGATCAATTTATAGATAAATATAATTACTTTAACATCACTAATGACAATGAAAATTTACTCTCATGTTTCGAGGAAGGATTCGGAAGTGGTACAAGATGCTTCCAACTAAGTCTATTCACTCTTGGAACCACTTCATGCGGATATTATTTTGGGCTCATCACAATTATAGTTATGGGAAATTGTGCTTGGAATTTGATAATTTTATTATCCATGAAGATGAAACTATTAGCAAATCTTCAGATGGATTTATGTTATTATGCTACATATTTCATCATGATGACTTACCCCCTAAGAAAGTTTTGATTAAAAAGTTACCTCAATTGTTCAAGAATGTAATGAAATAACTCATAATGAACTTAAAGACAAATCTTCATTAGTAAATCTTGATCCTACAATTACTCCTATTGGACACTCAAATGATAATAATAATCCTCCTAAACCATCAAAGTTGGAAAACAAATTCACACACTCTCAAAGCCTAGATTTAAATATGAAATCTGAACTTGTTCCTACTTTATCTCATGTTTGTGATAATAAATCAAGTTCAATAGAATTAAATTATATGAAAAATGAATATTTAATGAACAATCATGATGATAATTTATTTAGAAAATGAGCTAAGCTCCATTATGATGACTGATTACACATTAATAAACTATGAATAATTCAATCATTTGGCAAGAGAAATTAAAAATGATGATTGTTGTGTAGGTAAATCCCCTCTGTGGACAAAGGCGATCCCACTAGCCTAAATGGGGTCTAGCAACAATCAAACAATGCTAACACGCAGGTTCCTAATTGCAAGAAGTAAAAGGCCAAATGATGAGAGCCTACCTCGAATCCAACGCTTATATTCGTAGAAGGGTTGTCGCTTCCGTTTCTTTTCGCTTCAGCTGGTCACAATCCTCACATCCTCGTGAATAGACACCTGCACATGCAAAGCAAGCATAAATCCAAGAAATGCAACTATGTATCAGTCAGAAAGGATACAACTCAAACATCATAATAAAGACACATGAGTGGAACCATAATGATAGTCGTCTATTATTATTGATAAACAAAAGAGAATACAACCAAGTTCTGACGTCAAATCCTCCTTTGGCTGGGTGAATCAGCAACACATGCCTTGCAAAGTTTGTAAGGGATGGGAACAAGCCCCTCTCTCCTTGATTACTTGGATATGGATCTCCTCCTTAAAGATTTAGCCTCATAGGGATGAACAAGGCCTCTTGCATGATGAGCTTAGCAATTCTTAGACTTTGGGACTTAGATTTGGGAGCTTGAAAAGTAGAATTACTAACTAGCTTGTCAAAGGGGAAAGAACAAGCTTATATAGAGGTAGGAGGAGTAGATAATATCATCCATTTGATTCATGGGATTGTCCTTATCATTAGGAAGCTTCCATGAGAGGTGGAGAACTACTTCCCTCCTTGGGAGATACGAAGCCCAACTGAACCAACCCAAACTGGAATTAGTTCATGGATAAGGTGGAAGGAACCTTTGGAAGTTTGTTTGTTAAAAACTTTACTCAACTGGTTTGGCGCTAGTGCGACTCTGAGACAGAGCGCCAGCTGGCGCGTGCTCTTTGGAGGATTTCTCCCATTGGCGCGAGTGGTACACTGTGGAACAACACCAAAGGAGAAAGGGCTATATTTTTGGGTATTTTACAGAAGTTGTCTTCAGGGCATATGGATTACATACTTTAAGGGATACAATGCAGGTGTTTTCAAGTTATGTCACTTCTCACAGGTCCCAAAATAGGTCCTCCAATGTACGGGAGAAGGGGTAACAGGGATGGTAACAAAATACTGTGTAACAGATGCCCCCTAAAGCATGAAGCCCAAGAGAGAGAGGGGTGAAGTGCTTTACAAGAACATGGTCGACTGAAAACACGGCTGCCGGAGAATCTGCATGAAGTACAACTGATAGCTCAAATACATGATGTACATGGCATGGGTGTAGCCATCCATAGCAGAGTACATAAAAATATGGATCCCAGGTATGGACACAGCCATCCGATGAGGATCAATGAATAGACTCAGGCATGGTCGCAGCCATCCAGTGAATGAGTCATGTAGTGATTATAATAATCCACAAAATGCAGCCTGGATCTCAACATACAAAATCCAGGGTCTTGCGCTCCAAATCGACCCGAATAAAGTACAAGTTCAAGCATTCGAATATAGGAGTCGAAGTCGAACATGCAAGAACATCGTTTGATTACCAACTAATGATGAAATTTTTAACAGACGCGAGAGGTACCACCAATAATGACAATGGTCCTCAAGGTACTATAGGTACAATCCACGGCGTGCGAATCAATGAACCGGTGTCGAACACCCTTAGAATCATCCGATCAGAGGCCAATGATGAAAACCTCGCACCGAACACGAAGAACCTGCCATTGAGACATGCAGGCTCCCAGGTACCGAAAGGGAGTCTCTAAGTCAACTTCCTAGATAATGAGCTGAAGTCAACAGGAAGTGACCTTGACCGAAGGTGGGCCATAATGTTTCCCACATCATCGACACGAGATGGAGAAGGATAAAATGTTTTGTGCGAAGTATCAGAGGGAGGTTGAGTATTCTGCAGAGGTCAACTTCTCTTGAACATATCGGCGGCACGACAATATTTGACATCAAATGATTAGGGGTCATGGTGACAAGGCGATGAGCAGATGAATGGTCAAATAGGATAACCCAAACCCACGGAGGTAAGTGTGAAACAAAATGAGATATCCCCACCCAAACACAAATGCAAACGAGTGCCATGTTCAAGAGCAACATACTGCCGACACGACGATGATTACGGTTCCTTTATTACCCCACCATTTCTGGCGAGTACCCCGATTATTTTTGGATGGCAAGCTTGACGGGGATAGCATATGCTTGAGAAGCGTCATTTCGACGGAATCCGATGTCATTAGGTTTTAACGAGTCTGACAAAGGAAGAACTCGGTGTCTTTTCATATTTAGAGAGTTTGAAAAGACAGCGAAAACGAAACTCCAGGGGTGTCCTTTTTCGTAAAGTTGTGTCTCTCGAGTCCAAAAAAGTATAAAACCATGCTCGAAAGAACCGCCCGATCATTACGATCGAGGAGTACTTTTCATAAGTAGTGACTCTGATCTGAAAAAGTAAAAAAGCGATCAAAACCACGTCGCTTCATGACCGTTAACGAATCGGAAATGACAAGGGTCCGACAATCTTTTCGTTTTTAAACAGTTGGAAAAGGGTTTAAAGACGACTACCTCTCATGTCCGTTTAATGAGTCGAGAGGACCAACTCGGCATTCTTTTCACGTTTACAGAGTCAGAAAAGAGCAAAAGATGACTCCAAAGTGACTTTTTCGTGTATTTACTGAGTCCGAAAAAGTATAAAATACAACTCGTTTCGCCATGAAAGCTGAATAAACACCTGTCGCTGCACAAAAAACGGTGTAAAACCCATCTTCGACACAAATATTCATAAAAATGTTCATAAAATGACTTTTTAAAGCCTATTTAGGGTCAAAAAGCTATAAAAAGGTGAAAATGGTAAAGTAAAAATTACTTTTCACTTTTTACCTTTGGAGAGCTTTTCGACCATCTCCACAGCCACTAAATTGTCGGTACTCCCACTATCAATGATCAATTTACAACACTTACCCTGTGACTTACAGACAGTGCGGAACAAAGCCTTTCGCTGATCCGGTTCTGCAACCTCTTTTGCTGGTTTTAACAGCACTTTATTCAACACCAAAGCTTCACCTGTCTCCGGTGTGTTTTCTGCTTCTTGAGGTGTTTCCTCAACATCCTCCCGCTGAGCAACATAAGTTCCTCTTCCACCTGCTGGTTCACCTTCAGGACAGTCATACGACTTGTGTCCCAATTTGTGACAACGATAGCACTGGACAGTTCCCCTGCCCCGACCAAATCCTCACCCTCGCTGAGCTGGTCGTCCTTCTCTAGTGCTATTGTCCTTCTCTGTTGTGCCAGCAGACTTGGAACTGCTGCCTTCCTCATTTGAACCTGTACTTCTACCTCTACCAAAAACCTTACCTTTTCCCCTGCCAGTTCCACCTCCTCTCTTGACGTTTTGCTTCCGGTTAATTTTCTCCTCTGCCTTCAGTGCAAACTGGTAAGCTTCATCCAACGTTTGGGGTGAGAGGATACCGATTTCATCCAGTATCTCCCCCCTCAAGCCATTCACAAATCTGGCTGTTTTTTCTGGGGTATCCTCCACATACCCTGCTCGCAAATTCAACTTATAAAATTCCTCTGTAAATTCCTTAACAATCATCCCTCTTTGTTTCAAGTTCTGCACCTGTCTGTACAACATGATCTGATAATCTTTTGGCAGAAACTTTTCCTTCAGTTTTTCCTCCATTCTAGCCCACTTCTTTATAGGCTGTTTGTGTAGCCTCTTCCTCTCCGCTTGAATGTTGTCCCACCACAAGGACGCATGTCCTTTCAGTTTGGTGGCGGCGAACTTCACTTGTTTGTCCTCACTGGTTTCCTCAAACTCAAAATATTTATTTACTTCACTCAACCAATCTAGTAACACATCTGCAAACAAACTTCCGTCATAAGTGGGTAACTCATGCCTTGGCTTATGATTGGACAGCAAAACTGACTTTAATAATCGAAGTTCCGATGTCGCCCCTTCAAACTCGTCCTCTGGTTCAGCCACTTCTTCATCACTTTCATCTGCTGGGTCTCTCCTTCCCCCAGCTTCCACCACTGTCAATCTTTCACGCAAAACGCGAATCTCCTCACGAAGTCCCTCTTCTGCTATCCTCTTCTGTCAACCTCCATTTGCTCCTATTCAATATGTTGCGTTTCGACTCTGCTTCTGAGGTAAGCTATGGTTCCATGCCAGACTTGGTTTCCACTTCTCCTTCAGACCCTAACGCCCTCGCTCCTTGTCTTCAGGGTTATAGTTGTCGGTTGGTTTTACAATGCCGCCTCCTCAACTCCAGGTGAGAACCAGTGTTTCATAACTCTTCGTTTTCTGACTTTAATGGTTATTTCGTGGTTACAATTTATATTAACCTGCCTCCACTTCGTTTTGCAGGTTGCTCGAGGTAGCTGGTCGTCGTTGCCTTGCACTCTCTGCGGTCTCTGGAAACCGTTCGAACCCTCCCAATCCTTCACAACAGGTAGGGTCTTTCCACGTTGAATTGATGGTAGATCTGTAGGGTTTAAAGACTTCTGTTTACAATAGTTATAGTCACCTGAGCGGTGAACGAACAGTGCTTCTCTCGGCTGTTGTAACTCTCCTATTCGGTTTTGTAATATTTATGTTTCTTTATTAAAACCCTTGTTCGCACAGAACTCGTTCTTGTGCCCTCTCGCTGTTATAGCTCTTTGGTTCTGTTCTGTTGTATCTTTATCTTTGTTAAAAGCTCTGTTTCGAAAGAATCTCGTTTTGGTGGAGCGTTAGACGCTCAGAACTCTTTGTGTGCCTTGGTTATAATAATTAATAAAATGATACTGTTTTGGGTTTTTCATTCCAGCATTTACATTGGTCGTAAATAACGTGAGGGTTTGTATTTCATTACCTGGTTGATGGTCTGCGATCGTAATTATTCGCTTTTCTTTAACTGGAAGTAGTACTTGTAGCAGCGCTCTGCTCTCCTTGCCAATGCTTACTGTCTTTGTTATTTCGAATATAATTTAGTCACATAGAATAGACATCAATACATGAAATTAATTTTTTAACAGTGGTGCTTCAATTGATAAAATAATTTTATTTCAGAGGACTGTAATTTCTTTCTCTGTTTGAGGAATCCCCTCACTGTCTTTTTTCCGCCTTTTTAACATCTCGGAGGCACAACTGCCTTCTTTTCCGGTTGAACTGTCCAACCAGAATTCGTGCAACTGCCCACCAGTTTCTTTTACAAAACTGTTGATTAACCATTAACTGTTTCCTAACTAAAACAATTCATAATTTGTAGTTTCTATGGTTCTAATGACCCTCAGGTAAAATGTTATTTTACTGTTAACTAATTCCTAATTAAAAAAACAGTTCACAATTTGTAATTGCTATGGTCCTAACGACCTTCTGGAAAATAAAACAAATAATAAAGAAAAGTAAAACAACCGACAAGTCTAATAACCTGTCCAGCTATGCATGTAGGATTTGTTTGTTCTTGTTCTCTCCACGAGACCGTCAACCACCTTCTGTCTCCTCGGAGCTGGATGCTCCTGCATCACTATAAATTGGAAGGTCCCTTTGCTAGGAATAATGTTTTGCAGGTGAGTGGAATTTCTAGCATTCCATCTTAATTTATTATACTGAAGTAATGTTTCTATTATACTGAGATTACTGTTTAGTTTTAGAAAATTGCTAAAATGCAATATGTATATGTGTTCAGTCTGTGGAGAAATTGGGAGAAGAAATTCTAGAGACACAGATTTTAGGTTAAATGTAGCTGTTAGATAACTTATCTCTGCAACTATGATCTGGTTCTTCAATTTATATTGACAATGAACCATACTTGTTGGTTCAAAACATGTCGACAAATATATTATAATGTAATTTCAGCCAAAAACTCTTCATGAATATTAATTCTTCAATAACGCTGAAATAAATATTAATTTTTCACTAACGTTGAAGTAAATATTGAAATGGATACTATACCTACTACATGACTAAAAATGCAAAACAACAATGAGACTAGCTTTTCTCCTTCTTCCTTCCCAACACACAGAATTTAGGGCATACAAACCACCTAGCATTTCTAGTGAACACGGTGGAATACCGACATATTCAGAACTATTAATTTTTCATTAACGTTGAAGTAATTATTGACAGGTGTGAAGTCAGGGATTTTACAACTAAAATTGAATACTCTAAATTTTATTGAAAGCTTTGTACATTGCCGATAAAAGCGTAGTATGGGAACCTTTTCAATTAAAGTTTCATATGTAGTATGGGAAGCTCTTAAAATTGGAAATAAAGCTTAAAAGCTCTTAGAAGCTTTTAAATCACTAGTAATTTTAAATTGATAACTTGTATTTTTACATTATTTTAACGTGATCTCTAGCTTGTTAGTGGCAAGAATATACATATATATATATAAAATTAAGTGTGACCGTTCTCAACGTGGCTTTCTTTTGCACTTGCTTTACATGTGTTTTTTCACTAATATAATATTACGCTTTATCTAGTTTAAATAATAAAAATTTACCTAGGTTAATATTTCATATTTTTATTATTATGTATAAAAAAATTTATAAATTTCTTCCCTCCATTCTCCTAAAGGACTCAAGCTTTTGTAAAGGTAGACGTGTGTCCCCAAAAGAGTGAAGTTTTAGAAAAGGCAGACATACGCTTCCATGAGTATTCATCATTACGTTTATATTTTGAATGGGTAGCTTTTGTCTTTTTGTGGCACACCTTAGGGTCCTTCCCTATGTTAAAATTATCTGACAATTTTTTTTGCTTTTTTGTTTTTCAATAAATATGGGTGACTATCATTACGTTTATATTTTGAATGGGTAGCTTTTGTCTTTTTGTGGCACACCTTAGGGTCCTTCCCTATGTTAAAATTAATTATTTGACAATTTTTTTGTTTTTTAATAAATATGGGACTATCTGAATTACATATGAATTCTTTTATTTTAGTAGTATAAAATGGATGTAAATTTCATCAAATGGATGTGAAGGTTGCTTTTTTGTAAAGAGATCTGAAAGAGAATGTTTTTATGTCTCAACCAAAATGTTTTGTTATGAAAGGACAAGAATAGAAAGTATGTAAACTCATAAATCTTTAAATGGCCCGAAACAAGCATTGTAACTAAGCATCTTCTGAAATTAAACTTAAAACACTTAATCTTGATGATGCAACTCTATCTCTTAAGAAAGTTCGCAATTGCAAAACGATTGCATATCTTATAGTGTATGTAGATGATCTATTGATTGAAAAGAACAATGAGAACTATATTACATCCATAAATAAAGAGTTAAAGAAGGGCTTTGAGACGACATATTTTGGAATTCTTCACTACTACTTAGGCATTGGAGTGACTCAACATCCAAAATATATATTCATCTCCCAAAGAAGTACATGGGAGAATTGATAAATAAGTTTGACATTGTTGAATGTAACCCTCTTTCCACTCTAATGAAACAAAATTTGAAACTCACAGCAAAAGAAGGGAATGAATTTGAGGATGCAACCAACTACAAATAGCCTTATCGGAAGTCTTATCTAACTCACCACCATTAGACTAGATATTTTATTTGTTTTTGGGATTCTTTCTAGGTTTATGCAAAAGCCTTGTGAAGGACATTGGTTTGCCACAAACAAAGTTCTAAACTACTTGAAAGGAACTCGGGATTTTGTGTTGAATTATTCTAAGGAAAACAACTTCAACTTGATTGGATACTATAATTCAAACTTTGATGGGGACAAAGAAAATGGAGTGTCGGCATTAGATTACCTCGTGAGTCTTGGGTCATTAGTTGCCTCCTGGAGGATAGAGAAATAGTTCCTCGATCTGTGCAGTTAATCTCATTTCCTTCCTCGTTCTCTTCTTGTGTCAACGTAAATTGTTCACTACGCACATATTGCTTTGTGAAACCTCTTTATCAGCGCAGGATTCTATCAACTCCAAGAGTCCTTCAACATCCCTCTGATTCCTTAACAACTTCATACAAGTCTGTAAACAATAGGGGATTTTTTAAGGTATAAAATGGGCCTCCTAAGAAAATATACAACCAAAATAAACTTTATAAGAACCAATACAATTCAATGTGATGATGCCAACCATGGGGGATGATTCTCCATTTTTGGAGTAAAAAAATAAAAAGATCAAAAAATAATAAAATAATAAAACTATTTTTTCAACTCATATTTTCAACTTATCTCCTTAAGATTTTACTCAAATTTCGAGTAAGAGTACTCGTTGGATGAAAAATTTAATTGCTCATCTAAATAGTACCCATGTTGCATACTTTCGATGGACCCTACTATACAAAAAAATAGAAATACATGAAAAAACATGATTGGAAGCATGATTTTGATGTATTTCACATTTTTCATGTAGCAGGGTCCATCGGAAGTATGCAACATGGGTACTCCTTGGATTAGGAATCAAATTTTGCATCCAACGAGTGTCACCACTTGAAATTTGAGTAAACCCATAGGAAGATAAGTTGAGAATACAAGTTGAAAAAATAGTTTTTTATTTTTTCCCTATAAAATTTGATGATGTAATCTAATTTTATTTTATTATTTCCACTATTATTTTATAGTTTCCTTAGGAGGCCCATTTTAGACCTTAAAATTCCCCTGATGAATGACTTTAGAATACTTGGATCTAATTCTTGAATAGGAGTAAACACTTTGTCACAATCTTTCTTTGGCATTAACTTCAGTTGCGCACTAGATGTTGAAGCCCCAACATCCATGAAGCTTTACTTCGATCCCACGAACATTTCTTTTTCCTTTTGGACCCAAGGTCCTTTTTTGTGGTCTTTCGTACCCATGTCTCTTCTACTTTCTTCTTACCTTTATCATCTCCCGTCGCAACTCCACTCCTTATTATGATGTTGATGTGTGGTTCATCTTCCCTTGGCTCAGCAGTCATCATTTGACTATTTGATGCAGGCTGCTGGTTCCTTTTCTCTTGCATCTTCGCAATAAGGATGGGGCATTCTTCTATTACATTATCAAAATATTTGCAGTAGCTGCAGGTTGTAGTAGCGTTTTGGTAGTCTCTTGCGAAGTATCCTGCTTGTCCACAATTATAACAGATCATTTGGCCACGTTCTTGACCATCTCCTCCTCCTCCTCCTGCTTCTCCTCCTTAGAAGCCTCCTCGTCCATCTTGTTGGCATGGCTCCTCGTGTGTATGTCCTTCATCTTGCAATCTATAACCATCAACATTGCTCTCCATCATCAAGTCATAACTTCGGTAGTTTCTCTCATCATGGCCTACTAATTTACAAAATTTGCAAAACAACTGCATTAGGGTCTACACGTACTTCTGTAATAAATAGAAATTTTTAGAGCGATCTTGGCCTCTTGTTCTATAAATATCTCACCACATACTTGATCCTGGCTAGATTAGGTGCTCCACTTGTCAAGTAATATTTGAACATAGGGCATTGATCCTTGTAATGGCCCTCTGCTTTTCATTTTGTACACCACACTTCTGATCTAGTTTCTTTACTTTTCTTGAGCTCTTGCAATTCCAAGGTCAAATTTTCTAGCTAACTCTAAATTTGTTGTACTCCTAAATGAGTATCTTTGATCAGAGAGGCTTCCAGCTTCATTGCAATCTCCAATGCTTCGGCTTGAGTCACTATCTTCTGTTGTGTCAACGGTAAACTGATATGTGGTAGCAGCACAACTTTAAACCATTATTTATGTTATTTTGTGGGTATGTTAAAGCTTACTTGTCCCATCAAAACCTTGAATCATTGATCCAACTCCCACATAGACTCAATAGTCGTATGTTTGATTTCCTTCAGCTCCATAATGCATTGTGATTCTGATTTCGGCTTCTTGAATTCTGATACCACCGTTTTCTTAATGTCATCCAACAAAGTAGCCTGATTAGTCACATAATACTTCATGTACCATGTCAGTTCTATTTCTCATAATGTCGTTATGATCTACGCCTTCTTTACATCTTCACCAATGATTTGCCTTGCTTTCCATACTACATCAGCTACAAACTAGAACTACTTAGGATCCTCTGATCTAAGTCCTCCAAATATAGGCAGCTTAATGTCATCGGCCATTTTGCTTCTTGGGGGATTGGGGGGGGAATAATGGAATTATGGGGAGGAGGGTGGGGTGTAAGGGGGTTAGATGTATGGGGAATCCCAAAGATGCCCTGATTTTTCTCAACTCCTAACTTTGACACACCTTCAAGATGGGAGGGAGAATATCACAGGGTTGTGGGGTTACTTCCTTGTTGACTTGAGGGGCTTATACCCATTTTTAGAGTGTTGGGCATGGGATCCCCTAAGGGAAGTTTTAGGGTTTAGAGCCCAGATTTTGACCAAAGATTGTAATTTCGATGTAAATACTCCGCATTTTGTGGACGCAGACCGCATAGTTTGTAAAAGGGTCATAGGGTTGTCTGCCCTTAGTTTTGTTATTGTAATGTTGGTTGTATAGATCTACCCATGGTCCACAGACCATGGGATTGTATAAATAAAGTGAGGCTCTAAGTAGTTAAGAGAGAAATCAATTGCTAAGGAAAGAAGAACATATGATGTATGCGAGATAGATCTATGGAGTAAAGTCTAGTTTTGGGTCATAGAGTAGGAGAAGGCTCTATAGCTGAGTGCGCAAAGGCCTAGTAGTCCACAGCTAAGTGCGTGGACCCCTACAGTTGAGTCTGTAACAATGGAAGTATTAATAAAGAGAATTTTCCTATCAATTCTATGTATCTATTTCTTGTTTTATGCATCTGTTATCTTGGGTATGAAATTCACTTCTAATACTTATATGATGCGCAAATGTGTATAACTGTATTGATTAAGTGAATGAAAGATAGAATATTTGTTTATGCGAAGTTAACTAAGATCTATTAAGAAGATACATAAGATACGCGGTGTTGGTTAGGGAAATAGTGTAGTTCGTTGCCCTAGCAGCATGAAAGCATCTCAGCCCCTGGTTAGGGTTGTGCGAAAGACAATTATAATAGAACACGAAGGTATTTAAGTCTGGAACAAGTGTGCGAAATGACCTACATGAAAACATATATAGTTGGACAAAATCAACATCTTAGACATCTCAAGGGTGTAGAAACTTGGTTCTAGCATCCCCCTATACGGCTTCGGGTGAGACTTTAGTTCGCGCTCCGTGGACTGATGCCGAAAGGGCCAATAGTGTAGGGTTTTGTTTGGCTAAATAACTCTAAACCTGGGTCAGGCCCCCATAAGCCAACAAATGGTTCCATTTCTGGGACCAAAATCTGCATAGAGATGTCTGATGTTGTATCATTGGAATCCAACTAAGAAGGAAATTGAAGGTTGGTTGGACAGAAGAATTCACAAGTTCGCAGTGCAGGAGAACATGAACCCGCGACTGTCAAAAGAAGAGTGGTTAGACTACTAACTGTACACAGAGATCCATGAAATCTTCTTCGTGTCCTACCCTACTGAGCTATTCGAGTGGATCATGAAGCTAGAAGATAGCCAAGGAAGGTGGAAACCTGACGGTCCTATTGCGTGGACCCCAGAGTTAGTCCGAAAGTTGGAGGCATCAAAGGATAAGATCGTGCATGTCGTTGATCATTGGCTCGATCGTATTATAGGAGGATTCATTACTGAGTTCGCGGTTGACACCTTAGTTAGCTACAGCAAGGCAGAGTGATGCTTTCTCAAAGGACTGCAAGTGGAAAATCTTATAGGAACGAAGGAAATAAGGGACCAGAAACTAGCCCCTTGATTTCACCTCTGTGAGGAGACGAGGAAGAGCTCGTGAAGTACGATCCATCTAATAAGGAAAATAATTCCGTGAATACCACCTCCACCCACACTGCCACCAACTTCACCACCATCACCTCCATCATCACCCGTACCACCTCCACCACCACCGCGATTCAATATGGAAAGCACAGTGAAGTTCCCTGTGTTCAAAGGTTTGGGAAATGAGGATCCGGACCAATTCTGGTTCGTGGTAAGGGTTGTATGGGAAGCGCAAGGAGTTACAGATGACAATATAAAGAAAGAGACATTGATTAGCACCTTGTAGGACCACGCGTTGACCTAGTATATTAAGCACTCCAATGATAATCCAAATGCAGGAATTGCGGATATCCAAGCAGGGCTAAATAGAGAATTTAGTAGGCCGAAGTCTGAAGCACAATCGATCATGGATTCAAAGATATCAAATGCTACCAGGTGAGACTCCTTGGGAGGTCGATCATAGGCTAAAATGTACAATTTGCAAAGCTAATATGAATCTGATGGATGGACAACATTGTGAGTGGTTTGTAGCTTCGCTAATGCCACATTTAAGGAGTGCACTATCGCAGCAGAAGATAACAACTCAGGCGGAGGCCTCAGAGATTGCTATGAGGCTATATGAGACCCCGATGCAGGATCCTAACTTAGCAGTTCAGAAGATCCATGCGCAGCTGAAGAATTTATGCCTTAAAATGCAAAGTCTAAAATAGGACAGGACAACTCAACCAGAAGTGTGTGAAGAGGTATGGTGCATAAAATGCAAGGGTCAAGGTCATGACAAGGACCACTGCCCGGTTTTCAAAAATTACCTCGCAGGAGGAGGACCGATGCCCTTAAGACCAAAAGTGCAAGCAAGACCTATCACAACACTTGCTTTATGGTGAATGATTTGTCAAATAGCAGGAAAACATGCCACACAAAATTGTCACTTGTTACAGAAGTATACACAAAATTTGCAACAGTTGTTTTGTAACTTTTGTAGGTCAGTGGGACACGATGAGCACAATTGTGGAAGCTATGGGTTAATAATGGATAGAACTCCCATCTATAGAGTTTAGGCCGAAAGGCGGCCCCTTGACCAAAATGCAGGAATGGCGCGAATAGGATTTCAGGGGCGCAGACGAGGCCGAGGCGGAGGAGGACCTGGAAGAGGTCACAGATAGTTGATATGATACAATTGCAGAGGGCCAGGACATTATGCCTGCGATTGCATGAATCCAACACACCCGTCGTGTTTTTATTGCACCTTATTTGATCATGAGACAGAAGATTTTCCTACACTGATAGCTAGGATACGCGACAAAGGAGCACTACCGCCTCCCTCGACTTAGAACCTGCAGATGATGAGGTCTGAGCCATGCAAGGAAGATCCGAATGTAAACATTGTGCTCCGAAGTGGAATCGCGATGGGAGATGACAAAGGAAAACAACCAGAAGATAGTACTTGGGTTTGCAAAGCTCCGGCAAAAGAATTAAAGTTTGATTTGGAGCACACTCGGGAAACCTTCATGGAAGTTAAGAAGAGCTTCACCGATGCCTCCACTATAGGAAGAAAAGATAAATCGAAGTTGGAGATGGACCCATCTATGCTTACAACATTCCTAGAAACATGTATGAAGCTACTGAATGACAGTAAGGGAGTGAAAGGTTACATGAACTCATTAACAGATGCGTTGGGACCGCACTAGGAGAACCGTGCGTAGTCAGGAAGATTGGAAAACATAAGACAAGAACAGGAAGAGAGATGAGATTAACTGGGCAGATCAGAGAATATGAGATGGATCAAGTCATCCTAGATTTAGGATTGGATGTGAATGTTTTGCCAAAACAGACATGGGAACGAATGGGGCGACCTGTGCTACAGTGGTCTCCAATTCAGCTAAGGATGGAAAACCATTAGAAAATAATACCCATGGGGCGGTTGTAGAGAATAATTGTGGATATTGAGGGAGCAAACACGCTAGCGGATTTTGAAGTGATAGAGATTGTTGATGACAGCAATCCCTACCCCATGCTCTTAGTAATTGATTTGGCCACTGATATGAACGAGGTGATCAATCTGAAAAAAGTGAAAAATGATTTTTGAAAAGAAGTCACTACGCGTAATTATACCCCTGGATCCTGCTAAAGGATCGCGCTATATGGAGCCGGTGCACGACTATGAAAGTGATGATGATTTGGACTGCACCTATAAGATAACAATGCGAAACCAAGACTTGGTGAATCCCACCGCAGATGGCTGGATTACGTGGGAACACGAAAGATCCTTTACTTCGGATTCGGATGAGGAAACAGAGTAATGGCAAAATCAGTTACATGAGGTAACTACACTGAACTATAATATGATGACAAGGTCGTTGCACTGCGTATCGACAGAAGTAAGAGACCTACCTACCTATGATGTTCTAAGTGAGGTAGATAACTTCTTGAATAAATTTGAAAGAGATGTGCCAGAAAAGCAACGATTCCAGGCCTTGGACTGGGTACTGCGTGCTATGCCAATGAGATGGTGGGGTACACACAAAGGGAGCTATGGAGACTGGTGTGAATGTAAGGTAATGATGCACAAGCGATTTGGGAAGCCTAAGGTATGACTATCAGATAATTAGAATGGACAGAATGGTCCGTGCGCACATCTATCCAGGAGGATGCAGACCTATGGAAAAGAGCCCCGACCTGCATGGATGCACATGTACTTTGCACTGAAAGACCTGGTCAATAAGCATGTGTTGCCGGGGAGCTTGCAGATGGATCTTAATGTTGGGAAGACATTATGCAAGAAGAGCAATCGCGCAGAAGATTCTACACGTAGAAGCGTTCACCAAGGTATGCAAGACACTAAAAAAAGTATGCAATGCGTAGTGAAGTGATTGGGACCTATGCATACCTGCAATATTATGGGCTTATAGGATGACATGCAAGAAACTGACGGGACAGACACCTTTTAGGGTTGTCTATGGAGTGGAAGTTGTAATTCCTATGGAATACATCATGCCTAGTCTGCGCATAGTAGTGCTCACAGGTATGACGGATCGTGAAGCCTTAGAGGAGAGGCTCATGCAGTTGGAGGAGCTCAAGGAAGAATGATTTTTAGCTGGATTTCACCAACAAGTCCAAAAGCAGCACGAAAAGGCTTGGCACTATCGACATATTAAGTTGCACACCTTCAAGGTGAATGATTTTGTGTTTTTGTATGATAGTAAGTTCGATAAATTCCCAGGGAAGCTCAAAATGCATTGGTTGGGACAATATGTTATTAAGGAGATCACAGATGGTGGCATGGTGTTGTTGGTAAAGTTAAATGGAGAACTCTTCCCAGGAAAATTCAATGGCAGTTGTTTGAAGACATACACAGGGGGCTCGACCATCTGACTAGCCAACAAAAGCATAGTCTTAGCGCTTCAGGCAGCTAAAAAGAGGTGCGGGACTATAAAATACTCTGCTCGGGAGTTGTGCAATGTCGGTACTATGCACAATAGCGAAGTTTCCCAAGGTCCGCGATAGCGCGAGGGTAGCTGCATTGCTGTGTGGGTCGGCTGGAAAGTGACCATTATAGTCACTATTCATGATGTGATGCTTGGTTTGAGACCAAATGGAGCAGGAGGCAGGCATTTAAGATGAACTTTATGGACTAGATTCTTGAAAATCTGTGCCAATCGAGCATTAATGCAACAAATGTGGGGGGAACAATCGAATTAAAATTCAAAAGGCATTATAAATTACAAAGGGTTGTCCAACAAACAACACTTGGAAATTTGAGGACTAAGTTGTTGCGCGCACAGACACTCATGAACCCAGACTTGTTCGATCTTCTAAAGGCGAATTCGATGCTTGAGCAATTACCTGAGACATTGAGAGACTTGTGGAATTGCACTATCGTAGCACCTAAAGAAGCCATGGATACCAGAGTAATGACCACCGAGGAAGCCACGCAGGCCATTACAGAAGTGGAAGCCCCAAAATGTGTTAGGATAGTTGCAGAAATCCATAAATCGCCGTGCACGCCGAGACCTAAGAAAGACAAGCAGGCCATCGTACTAGTGCACATATCACCTAGAAATCCACTGAGGACTAGGCTCACCATGGAAGAAAAGGGGAAGGGTATCAATTTGGTGGCCAATGAGGAGGAAGAATTCGAAGAAATATTGGTAGAGGAGGAGGATGTAGAAATGGAGGTTGAGACCCAGGGTGTGGACCCTCTTACCAGGCTACCCACATATGTTCCTTTGCAAAAGGGTAAAGAAATGGTGCCCAAAGATATAGATGATAGAAAGAGCTCTATGTAGACTCTACTACTCCCTGATGACATTATTTTTGAAGGAGCACACTTGGGACGAGTGCCTGTGTTGAAGTTTGAGGATTGGGATCTTGCAGACCAAGAGAAGTTTTCGCATCTCGCGACCGCACAACTCATGCACTAGAAGAAAGACACGCCAATCAAAATCATAGAATTGGAGTTGCGTAAATGGCTAAGAAGAGTTGAGAAAGTAGGGTTGCTAAACCTGCTCTGGGTGCCGCATTACCATCACACCCCAGTGACCATTTTTTTATCATGCAATTACTCTGCCTAGTGCATTATGGGTGCTTATGGCTAGAGGAGCCCATCCCCATCACAGACCATTTGATTCACAGAATTACTCGGCTCCCTTTCAAAGGGGAGGACCCAACAAACATCTTGGAGGGAAAGAGCGATGATTTGGCCATCGTGGAGGCCATGAATAAGAAGTTTAAGTTGGAGAAGAAGAAGAGAGGGCACACCATTTCCAGCGTCAACAACCCTATGGTTAAAGTTGACACAGATATTGGCAGGGAAGGTTATGCGGAAGTGTCGCGTGGATGAGGTGCCCGCGCTGGTGATTGCACTAACAGTGCAATGCATAGAAGGGGTCCAGTTCAACTGGGAAAACTACTTATGTGGAGAGTTCCTTAAGAATTGCCACGAGGCACACAAGCAGGAAAAAGCTTTTCACTATGCATGGGTTCTGTTGTCCATAGTACTAGTGGCATGGGAATTTCCCGAAGATAGCCAATTACCGATGATCGCGCAAGACCTTCTAGAGGCAGTGAAGTACGCTTTGATGTGGGCAACCAAGGATGCACAAAGGATAAGGTACAACAAAATATTCTGGGTGCTCATGGAGATGAACATCAGAATGGGGATTAATCACAAGACGTGACCATCGCCCAGAGTCTACAATAGTCTGCAGAGTTTCGCAGAGTTCAAGGCAGATTTTCACCATGTCTACATTAGGGCGTGGAAGGAATCTGCGAAGATGTGGTGTGAGTTACTCTATCTGGTGACAGACGATGTCATCTTCGTGGTCCTTGAGTTGTGGCTGCTGTAATGGCTCACTCCAGCTAGCTCCGCGGTGGAAGCATGGAATTCCATCATGCAACGGAAGAAGGAAGAGGTGAAACTATGGATAGTGAAATTGGTAGAGAAACGTAGGAAGGAAGAAGTAGCAGCTAAGGCTCAGGCGGTGCATGACGCTACGAAGTTAGCAGAAGAGCAGAAGAAGATAGCAAAAGAAGCGAGTGAAGGACAGAAGTCACCTTCGCCTCAGCCAAAGACCGATACATAGCAAGGTGGCACGGACTCGTAGACAGCATCCACTCAACTAAAACGTTCATGCCCAAGAGAGAAGGTAGGGCCGCAAAAGAAGTCGAAAGCTTCAGAAACTTCGTTCGACCCGATCACCCTCACTAAGGGGGATCTACACGACATTAGCAAGATGGTGAAGGATGTCACCATGGAGGCCCTCCAATAGTTTGAGGAGGAACACCAGATGGTGTTGGGGGCTCTCTGGGCACAGATACAAGAGTTGCAAGTGCACACTCCACAGGCTGGCACTGTGTCAACCATGCTCATAGTAGGCACATCCGCGACTGAGGAAATGTTGCACGCCCAGATGACCAAAACCATAGTGCTACCAGATGGAGCACTAGTTACAGAAAATGAGGCCGATAGACCTATGGTCAATGGGTTGAAGGGAATCACATTAAAATTAGTTGCACTCCCTCGAGAGACACTCTATATTTTTTAGGATGGATTTACTGCAGAACTACAAGCCAGGGAGGGTTGTGCACTTTAGGTAATGAGTGAGAAACACATCAACATTGAACAGTTGAGCATGCATCGTGATGACGTAGTGGCATAGAATAGACAAATAATGTAGGTGGTAGAGCAAGCCTGCCATATGGTCACGTCCGCGACTGAGGAAATGTTGCACGCCCAGATGACCAAAACCATAGTGCTACTAGATGGAACACTCGTTACAGAAAATGAGGTCGATAGACCTATGGTCAATGGGTTGAAGGGAAGCAGATTAAACGTAGTTGTGCTCCCTCGAGAGACACTCTATATTTTGCAGGATGGAGTTACTGTAGAACTACGAGCCAGGGAGGGTCACGCGCTTTAGGTAATGAGTGAGCAACGCATCAACATTGAACAGTTAAGCCTGTAGCGTGATGACGTAGTGGCACAGAACAGACAAATAGTGCAGGTAGTAGAGCAAGCCTGCCATATGATCTCGGAGTTGGCCTTCCAAGCAGAAGAACCAGTGGAAGCGCGCATCCAAAAATTAGTAGCAGGGGTGCGCAAGGCAAAAGAGAAAATGGCTAGGGTTCAACTAGAGATGAACCTTCAGATAGTAGAACTGCAATTGAAGGTGCAACCTTTAACTTTGCTGGAGGTTAAGGAGCAACACGCCATCGCGATTACAACAACAATAGCATAGGTTAACAGTGCAGTGACAGACTGCACAAAGTTGTTCGAGTAGTCGTTTGAGGTTCTCACCACCTTGTAGGAGGACTCGAATATACAACGCGTAGAGACAGAGGCATGTGAGGTACAACAGAGACACAACAAAGTAAAAGGGACCACGCAGACTGTTTCCCTTACACAGAGGCTCACGAGGATGTAGCAGGCTAAAGCGCTCAAGGAGTAAGTGGATCCTACTCGGCATAAGGAAGCAGTTTTGAAGGCACACTTATAGCCATGCATTGATGAGGTGTACACCATTACAGCCTCCATTGAAGCAAAGCTCAAGCAGCTACAAGCAAAGTTTTAGAAAAGGAAGACATACGTTTCCATGAGTATTCATCATTACGTGTATATCTTGAATTGGTAGCTTTTGTCTCTTTGTGGCACACATTACGGTGCTTCCCTATGGTTAAAATTATTTGACAATTTTTTTTGTTTTTTTGTTTTTCAATAAATATGGGTGACTATCTGAATTCTTTTTATTTTAGTAGTATAAAATGGATGTAAAATTCATCAAATGGATGTGAAGGTTGCTTTCTTGTAAAGAGATCTAAAAGAGAATGTCTTTATGTCTCAACCAAAATGTTTTGTTATGAAAGGACAAGAATAGAAAGTATGTAAACTCATAAAATATTTATATGGCCCGAAACAAGCATTGTGAGCCTCGTATGAAAGTTAACTTAGCATCTTCTAAAATTAAACTTAAAACACTTTAATCTTGATGATGCAACTCTATCTCTTAAGAAAGTTTGCAATTGCAAAAGGTTGCATATCTTATAGTGTATGTAGATGATCTATTGATTGAAAAGAACAATGAAAACTATATTACATCCATAAATAAAGAGTTAAAGAAGGGCTTTGAGACGACATATTTTGGACATCTTCACTACTACTTAGGCATTGAAGTGACTCAAAATCCAAAGTATATATTCGTCTCCCAAAGAAGTACATGAGAGAATTGATAAATAAGTTTGACCTTGTTGAATGTAACCCTCTTTCCACTCTAATGAAACAAAATTTGAAACTCACATCAAAAGAAGGGAATGAATTTGAGGATGCAACCAACTACAAATAGCCTTATGGGAAGTCTTATCTAACTCACCACCATTAGAATATATATTTTATTTGTTTTTGGGATTCTCTCTAGGTTTATGCAAAATCCTTGTGAAGGACATCGATTTGCCATAAACAAAGTTCTAAACTACTTGAAAGGAACTCGAGATTTTGGGTTGAAGTATTCTAAGGAAAAAAAACTTCAACTTGATTGGAAATATAATTCAAACTTTGATGGGAACAAAGAAAATGGAGTGTCAGCATTAGATTATCTCATGAGTCTTGGGTCATCAGTTGCCTCCTGGAGGTCAGACAAACAATTCCTCGATCTGTGAATTTAATCTCATTTCCTTCCCCATTCTCTTCTTGTGTTGATGTAAATTGTTCACTACGCGCATATCGCTTTGTGATACCTCTTTATCAGTGCAAGATTCTATCAACTCCTAGAGTCCTTCGACATCCCTCTAATTCCTTAACAACTTCATACAAGTCTGTAAACATTAGGGGAATTTTGAGGTCTAAAATGGGCCTCCTAAGAAAATGTACGACCAAAATAAACTTTATAAGAACCAATACGATTCAAGATGATGATGCCAACCATGGGGGATGATTCTCCATTTTTGGAGTAAACAAATAAAAAGATTAAAAAATAATAAAATGATAAAACTACTTTTTCACCACATATTTTCAACTTATCTCCTTAAGGTTTTACTCAAATTTCAAGTAAGAGAACTTGTTGGATGAAAAATTTAATTCCTCATCTAAATAGTACTCATGTTGCATACTTTCAATGGACCCTACTACACAAAAAAATGGAAATACATGAAAAAACATGATTATAAGCATGATTTTCATGTATTTCACATTTTTCATGTAGCAGGGTCCATCGAAAGTATGCAACATGGGTACTCCTTGGATTAGGAATCAAATTTTGCATCCAACGAGTGTCACCACTCGAAATTTGAGTAAACCCATAGGGAGATAAGCTGAGAATACAGGTTGAAAAAAAATAGTTTTTTTCTTTTTTCCCTATAAAATTTGATGACGTAATCTAATATTATTTTATTATTTCCACTATTATTTTATAATTTCCTTAGGAGGCCCATTTTAGTCTTAAAATTCCCCTAACGAAAGACTTTAGAATACTTGGATCTAATTCTTGAATCAGAGTAGACACTTTGTCGCAGTCCTTCTTTGGCATTAACTTCAGTTGTGCACTACATGTTGAAGCCCCAACATTTATGAAGCTTCGCTTCACTGCCATGAACGTTTCTTTTTCCTTTGAGATAGTAAACCCAGGGTCCTTTTTTGTGGTCTTTCTTACCCATGTCTCTTCTACTTTCTTCTTACCTTTATCATCTCCTATCGCAGCTCCACTCATTGTTATGATGTTGGTTGGTGGTTCATCCTCCCTTGGCTCAATAGCCATCATTTGAATATTTGATGTGGGCTACTAGTTCCTTTTCTCTTGCATTTTTGCGATAAGGATGGGACATTCTTCTATTACATGATCAAAATATTTGCAGTAGTTGCAAGTTGTAGTAGGGTTTTGCAGTGTCTTGCGAGGTGTCCTGCTTGTCCATAATTATAATGGATAATTTGGCCACGTTCTCGACCAACTCCTCCTCCTCCTCCTACTTCTCCTCCTTGGAAGCCTCCTTGGCCAGCTTGTTGTCCTGGCTCCTCATTTGTATGTCCTTCATCTTCCAGTTTATAAGCATCAACATTGCTCTCCATCATCAAGCCATAACTTTGACAATTTCTCTCATCATGGCCTACTAATTTACAAAATTTGCAAAACCACTGCATTAGGGTCTACACGTACTTCTGTAATAAATAGAAATCTTTAGAGTGATGTTGGCCTCTTGTTCTACAAATATCTCACCACATACTTGATATTGGGTTTACTAGATTAGGTGCTCCACTTGCCAAGTAATCTCTGAACATATCACATTGATCCTTATAATGGCCATCTACTTTACATTGTGAGCACCACACTTCTGATCTGGTTTCTTTACTTCTCTTGAGCTCTTTCAATTCCAATTTAAAATTTTCTAGCTAAATATAAATTTGCTATACTCCTGAATGAGTATCTCCGATTAGTGAGGTTTCCAGCTTCATTGCAATCTCCAATGCTTCGGCTTGAGTCACTATCTTCTATTGCATTAAGGGTAAACTGATATGTGACAACAACACAAATTTAAACCATTGTTTATGTTGTTCTATAGGTATGTTAAAGCTTACTTATCCCATCAAAACCTTGAATCATTGATCCAACTCCCACGTAGACTCAGTAGTCATCTGTTTGATGTCCTTTAGCTCCATAATGCATTGGGATTCTAATTTCGGCTTCTTGAATTCTGATACCATTTCTTTCTTAATATCATCCAATGAAGTAGCCTGATTAGTCACATAATACTTCATGTACCATGTCAATTCTCTTTCTCACAGTGTCGTGATGATCTATGCCTTCTTTAAATCTTATCCATTGATTTGTCTTTCTTTCCATACTGCATTAGCTACAAACTAGAACTGCTTCGGATCCTCTGATCCAAGTCCTCCAAAATATGAAGCTTAATGTCATCGACCATTTTTCTTCTTGGGGGGTTAGCAGGAGGGGGAGGGGGAGGGGCATAATGGAATTATGGGGAGGGGGTTGGGTTTAAGGGGGGTAGATGTATGGGGAATCCCAAAGATGCCCTAATTTTTCTTGACTCTTAACTTCGAAGCACCTTAAAGATAGGAGGGGGAATACCACGGGGTTGCGGGGTTACTTCCTTGTTCGCTTGAGGGGCTTATACCCATTTTCAGAGTTAGTTGTGCTAACCAACAAAACTCTTTATCTCAAACCCTTATGGTGATGATATGCTCACGTAGACCGTAGTTCCACCCAAGGCAATATTGGGGAATGCTGGAACTAGGTTTTCGCATCCAAAAGGATTATGGAGTGTGACCCTTGACTTATTCTGACTCGCCTATAGATCTATTACCGCACTACGCGATCTTAGTTAATATTATACCGAATTCGACCTATTCGTACAAAAATACTACTTCGCAGATCTAAAACTCTATCTACTGTGCATATATTAATTGACCTTAACTGTAATTAATTATAACAACATTCATATATCAATTTTGATCTTATCCTTTATTGTGCATCACAAAAGTAAATAGTAATTGCATAAATTGAAGTACAAAATGTAAGTACATAGATCCGCCTTCAAAATGTTCTTTATTATCTTTAAATCTTCACGATTATAATCCTTCTTACCCTGCGTACACAACTACAAGGTCCTGCGCACACAGTTGCAGACTTACCAAGGTATCCATAGACACAGCTAAAGGATCCTTCCCCTTCGCTCTAAAAAAAAAGATATGACAATTACAGACTCAAAACATCAAAACATATCCATCCATACATGTCCCTTTGACTTACTAAGACAACCCTTTATATATATTTTTCTCTTACAATACCATCGTCCGCAAACCATGGGAGGAGCTCAAAACATACAATTGATCCCATCCTTTTACAAAATAAGGGGCTTTGACCCACCCTAGATCCCCTATGACTCATAAAACATTGTGTGAAGTGCACCTCGCTAATGAAAATGCAGTCCCTTTACAAAACTTTGACCTAGGGGGACCCTACCCAACATTCCTTCTTGTTCACTCTCAAACCCACCTAAGAAGGGAATATAGTCAGTGTCAATAAAATTCTTTGGTTCAGGCTCTACTCTATATCTCTTTCCATTTCGCAAAGGCCCTAGTCATGGTTCAGACATATTCCCTCTTCATCCAAACATTAATCTTAATGCATTTGTAGTAAGCCCCTTTTCACACAAAATTATTTTAATCCACAACTTCAAAGAATTTAGTTACTTACCTCACGGGGCCTTGAAAAATATTTGCTCAACTTCGTTGTATGATACAGTCATGTATATTGCAAACTCAGTAATAAATCCTCCCAGGAGATTGTCAATCCAAAAATCAACCACTCTTGAGATACTGTTGTTGGTCTTCTTGAGTCATTGTATCAATTCAAAGCTCCACACGGCAGGCTCGTCGTTTCTGAAACAAGTCTTATGCTCAGTCAACTTTGATACCCATTCATATATTTCATTAGCAAACATCACAAAGAAGATCTCATATTGTTCTGTAAAGAGATACTTCTGCAACTAGGTTTCAATTGACAATCACGAATTTCTATTTTCCTAAATTGTGAATTCCCATTCTTTCTGATCTACCCAATCTTGTATTTCCTTCTTTGACGAATGCCACATCCACATCCCTCAAACAAATATTGATCTTAGTAATGGAACCTTTTGTTGGCTCGGTTGGGCTTGACCCAGGTTCAGCTTATACTTCCCACCATCAAAATGCTCAGACACTGGCCCTTTCGGCAACAACTTACACACAGGTCAAAGTCTCACCCAAGGTGGCTATGGGTGATCGCAGAATTAGGTTTCTGCAACCTTCAGGGATTACGCAAAGTGGCTCTTAAATTCACTTTTCTATACTTTAATCTTCCTTCTAACGTTCATAACATTATTGCACAGTGTATTCTAACTATAGATTTTGTCACATTCATTTAATATAAACATATTACAGAATAATAACAGTTGCGCTAACATACCAATTACTTGCAATTACTTTGCATAAATAGATAGGACATAAATTGTAGATATAAATACAAAAGACTTCACCAAAACTTCTTCTTATTTGTTAAGATAGATCTTTTAGTACATAAAAATTTTCGACCTGTGCACCTAGCTATAGGTGGTTTGTGCACTCAGTTGTAGACTCTTCTAAGTCATTTGCATGCTCAACTATGAAGCCTTTCCTTAAGAACCAAAACATAGGACAAAGACTAATCACTTGTTCTCTCTCTATGATGTGATCTAATAAATGATCTTGAATAAATCATTACATGTCCTTAAATACATTACATTGCTATAAAAACCGTGGTCCACATACCATGGACTTGACAAAAGAATGAACTAAAACCTCGATACCCGTTACAAAATGAGGGGCTTCACCCCTCCCTGAAGCCCCTAGACACACGGTAAATAAAACTTCATGCACTCCACTCCTTAAAATGTAGAGTCTTTGACAAAAACTAGACCAACTTGGGCCGCACCCAACATATATCTTAAGATGTGGGAGATTTAATAAGTTTCTTCATCGAAATAGACATTGAAATGATTTCAAAATGAATTCGCACTTTTGTTGGCATATGTGTCGAAGTGGACCTTAGTAAAGGGTTGTCGAATAAAATCCTAGTCAAATGGAGGGATAAGATTTATTCGCAACGATTGGATTATGAAAATATTGTTTTTTGTTGCAAGACATGTCAATAACCTGACCATCTTCAAAATGCATGTGCCTTTTCACAAGAGGCCTTATCCCCCCAGGATATGAGGAAAACGTGCTATGGATGGCAAGATATGAAAGGAGCAAAAGGATCCAAGAATACATCAGATCAAAGGATGAACAACCCTCAACAATAGAAGGCATCTCGAGCTAAATTAGTGCCTCTAGACTCAACTAAGCCTTAGGTGGCACCACCTCATCCATGAATAGAGGAGACCCATCCTTTAACTAAAAATGAAAGAGACTCTGCTATAATTGTGGCTTCTACAACAAGTGGGAAAAAATGAACCCATGAGTTAGGTCACTCAGATAGAGACAATAAAATGATGAATATGGAAAAATATTTGACAATGGAACTATCTCAAAGAAATGATGTCATTGTTCCATCTACCGTTATTCTTGATAATTCGATGGGATGGATTGACGTCTGTAAGAGAAAGGGTAAAATGGAAAAATCCATGATCAATACTGGGATTTGATACCTAGCATGTAGTTAAGGTAGTTTGGTTGTAATGTGCTTATTGGTGATGGTTGAAATGTTGTAATCTGTTATTTTGAGGTAATATAAATTAGCTTACAAAGAAAATGTATTCTTGACCCTTGGAAATAACTGAAAATCGAAAGAAAAATGTTTGATACTTTTGCAATATTTTTGTTGAAACATTGTTTTTCATATGAACTTTGGATGGAAGTAAACAAACAATTCCTTTTTGGGTGATATATAATAAGGCTTTTATTGTATAGATAGACACCTAGAACATGGACTATGGAAGAGACTCTTTCTGTTTTTTTTATTGTGATAATAAGAGGGGCTCACTTCTCTTAGGATATAAGCCATCTGAAATGTTATATGCATTTCCCTATGTAATTTTGTTTACTACTCATAAATAGAATTACCATTTTTTTCAAGTGTGTATCTATATATATATATATATTATATATATATATTATATATATATAATATATAAATAAAATAAAATAAAAGAGCATAATTCATATATATATAGATATTATATAAAGAGCATAATTCATAAGATTAAATTGAAACAAAACAAAATAAAGAAAAATAAATTTAAAGTAAATAATAATAATAATAAAAAGAACATATTATATAAGTTTCATTTTTACCAATAGCACATGTTTCCCATTATAAAATTAAAGTTACAAAAACAAAGCATCAAAATCAACCCTCAAATAAAAATATAGTACTTCACATGATAATTTTCTTTCATTTCTAAAATTAAAACTACAAACTTAAAAAACATAATTTAAAATAAAAATGAAAATTAATAAAAACAAAAATAAAAATAAATGTTTTTAATTTATTACAACTTGTCGTGATGATGAACCACACGTGATCATCACCATACGTGTTGGTTCTGATTTTCACTAAAAACTCTTCTCTAAAAAAGAATAACTTTTATTTAAAATCATAATTAGAAAAATAAAATTCAAATTAAAAAAATTTAAACCAAAAAAACAAACGTATTTTTTTAAAATCATAAATTTTAAAAGTCATAGTCTAAATGTTTTAAGTTTTGGAGGTTTTTGGGACATATTTTCTGGTCAAATTTGCCCGAAATCTTGCATGAATTTATTGGATTAATATATTTGAGTTGTGGTTCATGCACAATTGAAGTGCCCTAAGAGTTTTTGAGGGCGCTAAATCCATTTATGTAGTTAAAAATGCATTTTAAATAACAAACAATTATGATTTAACAAAAAATTGTTTTGCCAAATTTCAATAAAAAAAACCTTTAAAAAATAGAATAATTGACAACGCCATTTTAAAACAATTATGATTTGACCATAAAAATGTTTTTCTAAATACCAATAAAAAACTCTAAAATATAAAATAATTAAACAACATCATTTAAAAAAAACACAAAAAATAGGAAAGAAGATGAAGGGACTATGGCGATACCTCTTTCCACACATATCCTATTCCTAGTCCCTAGACAACACCTCCATTTTCCAAAAGAAGATTCTGTTTCAGCATAGACTTTTGCACCGATGATCATAAAAACACCAATAATGGATTTCATCGTAAAAAAATCATTTAATTAAAGGTCAACCATTCATCTAGACACGGAAACCAAAAATTATATATTCATAATAATAATGATCATTTTCATAATATATTCATAGAATAGACGGCACCCCCATTTTCTAAAGGTTCAGTAGACTTTAACACTTATGAGTACACATGATGATCATTAAAAACACCAGTGATGGATGATCTAAATGTGAAGCATTCAATTATATGCAAACGCAAAAATATAGTCAAATTAATATTTAATCATCAAACTTTTCAACACCACTAAAACATATTGAATTTTAATAAATAAAACATGAAACAATTGCATATAATAATAGTGAACACTCCATATGGGGACAAAAGTATAGTCAGATTAATAGTTAATCATCAAACTTTTGAACACCACTAAAACATATTGAATTTTAATAAATAAAACATGAAACAATTGCATATAATAATAGTGAACACTCCATATGGGGAACAAAAGTATAGTCAAATTAATAGTTAATCATCAAACTTTTGAACACCACTAAAACATATTGAATGCTAATAAATAAAACATGAAACAATTGCATATAATAATAGTGAATACTCTATAGGGGAATATGTTTTTTTGCATATGCCCTTTTATTCATGGAATTTAAATGATTTTTATATGGATTGGAGAGTGTTTGGATTTTCATGTGGTAAGTTTTTATTAGTGGTATTTTAGGCAAAGTATCACAACTCATTATCAAGATCTATAGAGAATTCTTAAATTTTTATTCACTTGATGTGTGGATAAATAATAATTAGGTTAGAATTATTAAATATTTTATGTCAAATTTTAATGAATAAGAGAGATTAATTAATTAAAAAATGATTAATAATGTATTATAGTAATAAAAAATTAGTAATAAAATTAAGTTCATTTTATATGGATTGCTACCATATTTTTTTTAAATATATTAAAAGGTTAGATCTTTTAGGGTAATTGTAAGGCTTTTAGTTTATTATGTATGTATGGACTATTGACTAGGGTGCATGACGAACAAGTTTGGTTGAGCACACAAACAGAGTAACAGTTGTAGAGATGAGTTAAAGATTTTGGGGTTGGCATGCACAACCATTGTGACACACCCATCACATCAGTTCGGCATGGATCACAGGTCACATGACTTCGGCAAGATCACATGTCAATTGGATGAATTTGCACAACCAAACATTGATACTTGGCACATTGATTAGCTTGATATTGCATATTGAGTGGCATCGATTTGGTAATCCACACAAAAATCTGGGGTTCATCACTTGGTTTCCAAATATGGCATGATGGCCCAAGATGAAGAGATTAGATGGGAAAAGTGGACACATGGGTGGATCAACAAAGGCATATAGGGAGGATTTAATCAACACAAAGGGTGAGTGGAGCATACAAAAGGTCAGCTAGTCACCTTGTGATTAGGAGAACGCATATCGATTGGGTGCCTTACCAAATCTGGTTTTCCATTATGTGAGATTTAAGTGAAGGGGCGTGACTCTCCACTAGTAGGGAAAGCACCCATATATACAGGGAGAATATGGTACAAGATAACACGATGACAACAAAATTCACATGACATAGCAAGAGTGCACAAGAGGAGTGAGTGTGCACCACAAGTAGAGGAGTAGGTTGTGGGTTGGAAAGGTAAGTGCACAAGTAAGGAAGGAATGGATTGAGATTGGTGTGGGGATTCAGCCAAGCTGAAGCACACATACCATATGTCAATAAAGTAGGCCACAAATCTTGTCAAAGGAGTCACATGGGGTGGTAGAATTAGAGTATTGTATGATAGTTTGGCCATGCATTCTACCAAGTTGGGGAACCGAAGAGGTGTGGGTCTAAGGGAATTGTGGTACTTTTATGTTGTAACTGAGTCTTGATTATGTTATATGCCTGTAATGGTTTGTGTGCCTACATGCTATAATGGATGGTTAAACCAAGTCTATGTAACATTGTATGTGATATGATAGACCAGGGGTTAGATCCAATTTGTGTCGCTCGTCTACATATCATTGATGTTCTTGTGTATAATGCATGGTGTATGATTCGTATTGGAAATTTTGGTTAAGTGTAATAACTAAACTAGAGACTTAATTACATAAGAAGAAAAGAGAAGCATAGTCCAAGTTTAATATGAACAGTGTGGGCCTACCATCAGTTGAAAAATCTTGGTACCACATGCTTAGAGGTCCATGGAGCACCTCTATCCATAGTGGTTCTCTAGGGACATGACAAGTGATGTTAGATCACAATGCATAGCCATGATGGGTAGTATGACATTTGGTGGCAATTGTGGTAGTTGAATAACAATGTAGTTAGGTTGGTCATGTATTTTTAGCACAATTATTTCATGTGGATACTATTACAAGATGATGAACATCTATGGTTGGATCATAACATGGAGGGAATGGTATGGAGAGGGACCCAAAAACTCCCAAGATAAAGGATTGAGTGGCTAAAATTGAGATTTTATTTGATTCATTGATGAGCTCGCTATGTGAGCATGGTGATAGGACAAAGTGCATAGAGATGGAGATGTGATGGATGATTCATACATTCAATCATTCCATGAAGGAATTTCATGATGCTACCAATTTGACCATGTAGATCAAGTATGAGGATTTGGCATTCAAGTTGGAGGTTACAAAAGATGAATTAACAATATTTCTCCATTGATTGGATGATTAGGATGATATGGTCGTGGTTTTTAAAAAGATAAACGCACCTGATGATTAAGATCAAAGAGTTGGAGCCATATGCTGAGACTTAGTCTACTAAAATACTTGGGAATTTTTGTTGGGATATAGAACAATATTTGGAATTGATCAATGGGAGTTGGGATGAGGCCAAGGTGATGTTTCTTTTATAGTTATTAAATGGGCTGATAATCTATGGTGGAGAGACCAAGTGGAGGATTTGGAAATGTGTCACATTACAAATAATATTGGCACAGGGGAAAAACTAAAGACAACCTTGTATGCACAGTTTGGGCACGGTAAAAAAGGGTGGATTGCTCAGAACTAGTTGTTTTCTCTAAATCACATAGGAAATATCTAAATGTACATCAATGAGTTTTCTAGGCTCATTCTTGAAATCAATGAGATGTAAGAGGAAGATAGATTATTTCATTTCATGAATGGTTTGTAGTCTTGGGTGAAAAATGAATTGTGATGATACAATGTGGAAACTCTTACAACAAATATCGCTATTGTAGATAAGTTATTGGAATCCAAAGGGGACAGAAAGGCTCAGTCCAAGAATAGCAAAGACAATCATGGTGAAAAAGGAAAGAAGAATAGGGTCTCAAGGAAAGTGAAGGTGCCCAAGGATGGATAAGTTAAACAAATAGATGCCACAAAGGAGAAGAAGTCAATGTCGTGCTTGATATTTGCAAAATTGTGTGAAGAAATGTCCTTTGAAGTGGAAGTTAATGACTTTGGAACATATAGAGAGCCAAACAATTGAAGTGATATAGGTTTTGAGGAATGTTCATGGAGGCTTAGTCCACATCATCATAATAGGAGGATGAAGCTAGAAAACTTGGGTTAACACTTGAGCTACCATAAACATCCTTCAAGGTTGTTAACTATATTAGAAAGCATAGGATAGTTGGTATAGCTAGAGATATTTTGATTAGACTTGGAGATTAGCAGGGGAGGATGAGCCTTGCCATTGTCCCATTAGATGATTGTGATGTGGTTTTGGGGACATAATTCTTGAGTTCAAATTAGATCATTCTAATCCCACACTTGGAAATCCTAGCCATATTTTTTAGTCCCATCCCAATAGTACTGCAAATAGAGAGGGATTATAGGATTTGGGTCATTGGTTATTTCTATGTGCATGTTAGTGGATGTAATCTACAATCAGATGGATATATATCCAGTGTAGAAGAGGGAATGATCATACATGTTCTAATGCATGAGGAGAGGATTTTTAGATTGGTAGTGAAGGTTAGTGGGATAAACAATGTCTTGGTTTATCACTATAACATCACATTAAAACTAACATATAGAGTTCAAGGGGATATTCCAAAGTAGTGACCTATGGATGATGAGGAGATGATGATGTTTGATAGTTGCACATATTGATTGGATGACCCATGCATGATCTAGGAGAACAACTAGGGGGCATCACATTCTTGTTACAAGCATGATAAGGAGGATATTGGATTGATTATAGAGACACTTGGAGGTAGTGAGTGGGCATATGACCCAGAGTTGGTATGATTTGTGAAGGAGGCATAAGGAAAAATTAGATCCCATGTACCTTTGTTGATGTATGTGATGCAAAAGTATAGAGGAACCTTACTAGTTGTAGCGGGATAAATTACAAATGGAAATGGAGGTGATAGTCAAGGAGACTTCCCCACTTCACCTTCACATTGAGTTGGATTAACATGGATCACTAACATAGGGAGACGGAGAGTCCCTTTTTGGGTGCCTTGAAGGTATCTTGGTTGAAGATATTTGATGATTAAGGAGTTGCATTGATAAGACACTGATATTGAAATGAGTTCACTTGCATGAGGAAGTGAGTTCTTGTGAGCTTTAGTGAGACAATTATATTAGGTACACAAATAGTTAGAGGCATAGGGTGGTCTATGTAATACCCCTGGTATGCTCCCCCTGATTTTTGTAATGTAATTTTATTCTAATTATAAATTATTATAAATTTATTTGAATGACCTGAAGAGTGGGACCATAGATCCATGATCTGAGGGAGAAAAGGAAGAAGAACCTGAGTGGTGTTAGTTGGCACCACTACTTAATCAAATATGCAGCTAGCAAGAAAGATCTTGAAGAATGTCCCATGAGGAACATGAAAAGCCACACAAGAAAAAGGATAAAAATGCATTCAAACAACAAGATAATGCTCTCTCGCATAGAATGAAAGAAATTGGATGAAGGATAAAATTGGATTTTTTAGTTGATACACTACAGGCAACGAAAATTCCCATACACCTAGTGTTGAGCATGATTTCTAGCTTTTATTTTCTTGAGAAACCCCTTTGATCATGGATCTGGCTCACGGGTGATTACTGCAAGAGATACATGTTGCATCTAGTCTAAGGTTGGGTGGAAAATCGAAGTCCCACCTTCAGTTTCAACCATTGTTATATTTTAGATAAGTGTAATTAAATATGAGTTTTGAATGTGATGATTAGTTATTTATTGAATTGATTTATATGTGTGTGTGTGTGTGTGTTAATATTGCATGGTTGCATGAAATTGTTACATGAAATTAATAGGAAAAAATACCTTGATTTTTTCTGGATTAAATTGGAAATCTACCTTGAGGCTATAATAAAGATGATTTGATTTTCTACGCAATTCAGTATGTTGCATGTAGACATGTAGGGCTCTGTGATTACAACTGATCTCATTTCTACTATAACTTTTATTCTAGGAGGTCCCATAAGCTAGAACTTGGACCATAATGAGGGGAAATCCTGTTGATCTTTTGGTCTAGTTTTCAGATCTTGGGTTGTGACATTTTAGGAAATATGATCAGAGAAAGATGTGCTTCCTAATTGCATCTTTAAAGTTGGCCATGTTGGCATTTATTCTATAAATTTTCTTCTAGGAGGTTCTAGAAGCTAAAACTTGGAACATAGTGAGTGGAAATCCTATTGATGATTTATTCTAACTTTTAGACCTTGGGTCGTGATATTTTAGGAGATATGACTAGAGGAAGTCCAAAATTATCCTAATATCGTGCATGAAACAGACCATGTTGGAATTTCTGCTATAAATTTTCTTTTGAGAGGTTCCAGAAGCGGAAACTTAAACCATAGTGAGAGGAAATCATGAT
Source organism: Pinus taeda (assembly GCA_000404065.3). NCBI lineage: Eukaryota > Viridiplantae > Streptophyta > Pinopsida > Pinales > Pinaceae > Pinus > Pinus taeda. Next base: position 85,370 of record APFE031128444.1, read on the forward strand.
ATTTTAGGAGATGTTATTAGAGGAAGTCAAGCTTCCTATGTGCTCCTAAAATCATGCTTCAAATTGGTCATGTTAGCATTTCTACTATAACTTTTGATTTCGGAGGTTCAAGGGGTTGAAATCTGATCCAAAGAGAGGGGAACTCCTATTGATCATTTGGTTTAGTTTTTATAACTCGGACTTCTATAATGTAGGAGATATGCCCTAAATAATTTTCTATATTAGTTTTCATGCAAAGTATTTGAAGAAACCCCTAAATGGTTTAATGATTCAATACATACAAACTGTTTGATGAAATGCCCAATGAAAATGTTGTTTTTTAGATGGGGATAGTATTGTTGTATGATAGTATTTTTGTAGTTGATTCATTCCTATTTTCATGAAAATAATTTTCTATATTAGTTTGCACGCAAAGTGTTTGAAGAAATGCTTAAATGGTTTAATGATTCATTGCATACAAGTTGTTTGATGAAATGCTCCAATGAAAATGTTGTTTTGTGGATGGGGATAGTATTGTTACATGATAGTGTTGTTGTAGATAATATATGCCTATTTGCATGTAAATAATTTGAACAAATATGTTAGAGGTGTTTTATTACAATTTTCATACAAACAATTTGATAAAATACCTCAAAGGAAAAAAAATCAAAAGTTGCATGATTGAGTGGTATGTTTTAGTGAGTATGTCAAGTTGAATTACAGAAATGATTTTGATTTGTTTTCATACAAAATTTTTGACAAAATGTATAAAATAGGTACTTCTCAATTGATTGTATACAAAGTATTTGAAGAAAGGTTTACAGGTAAAGTGCTTGAAAAAATGTATAAGAGATGAAAATTATATTTTTGCAAGTGTGGTTAGGATAAATTTAATAGGAGTGTGTGAAAAAGTGGTATGAGAGCTTAATGTCAAGCTAGTAAAAGAAAAAATAAAATTTTGGGTACCCTTTAACCTCTGTAAGTCATTGAGGGATCTGGGTATGTTACAATCTAGAAAATAGAGGCATGGAGGGGTAGTTTAGAGTAGAGAACGGTAAAATATCATGAGGTAGAACTTCAACTATTGATACAATGACATTTCAATTGGTGACTTGGTGGATCAAGTTACTGATTGGAGGGTTGTTGGGGATGGTGATAACTTGGAGTGGGGGAGGATGTAAGGACCTCAGTTTAATAGGAATGCATGTACCATTGATAGAGGTGCATGATGAGAAAATTTGGTTGGGCACATGAATGAGTTCATAATTGTAGATACAAATGAGATATTTTAGGGTTGGTTTGCATGATTGTCACAACATATCCATTGCATCAGTTGGGAATGGGTTATGGGTTACATGACTTCAATAAGATAACTTATCAAATATATGAGTGCATATAGGAACACATGGACAACTGACACATCAATTATCCTAATCTTGCATATCAAATGGCATCAGTTTGAACATATTCACATAAATTTGGGGTTCCTCACCCAGGTGCCTAATATGGCACAATGACATGAGATAAAGAGTTTGGTCATCTCAATTTTGGAAAAGTGGATGTACGGGTGGAATGATAGGTATGAAGGAAGCAATAAAATAGCATGAAGGAAAAGTGAAGCACGTGGAAAGTCATCTAGATGCCATGTGATCAAGGGAACACATATCCAATAGGACCTTCACTAAATTTTGGGTTTCCATCATGTGTGCAAGTGGCAAGTGAAAGTTGACCTGAGATTTAAGTGAAGGGGTGGAACTCTTCACCAACAAGGAGAGAGAATGTATGTATACGAAATTTAGCAAGGAGCATATGCTACAAGACAAGACAACAACAACACAAATCACATGACATAGCAAGAGCGCACAAGAGGAGTGAGAATGCACTACAGGTTGATGAGTATGTTGTAATTTATCAAGGAAATCACACAAGTGAGGAAGGAACAAATAGAGTTTGGTGTGGGGGAGACACCTGAAATATGGCATGCACACCATAAGTAATGGTTAAAAAATTTCATGAGCTAGTGGAATAAAAGTATTGTTGACAATTTGGTCTCCCACTCTACCAAGTTGGGGAACTGGAGAGGTGTTGGATTGAGGGACTTGAGGTATGTTTTTGTTGTAATTGAGTTGGGGTTATGTGATATTATATTAATGGGTTGTGTACTTATCTTTTATAATAGTTTTTAAATCTAATCCTATGTAACATTGTATGTGATATAATAAACTAAGTATTAGGTCGAGTTGGGTTGCCCAACTACATATCATTTTAAACCACATGAGGTCTCGCTTGTAGTGAATTGGTTCCATAGTTCGCATCCATAAATTTGTGAAATTCTCCTTTGGATCGAGAACAAATACAATAATGATAATGATGCTTTTATAACATGCAAAGCATATGATGTAGAGGAAAAAATATGGAAAAATCAATCCTGTTCTAGATTTCTAGTACATCTTGCAAAATCCAAAACCATAGGTTCACTAGTGTAAGAGGCACGGAACTCATGAAGAAAGATACAAAATGGAATCTCAAACAAACTGGAATTGTGTCTATCACCATACTCAAAGGAAAATGATAGTGAAATAGCTTTCTAAGGTGGGTCATCCATATGTTGGTGTTCTTGTGTGGAGTTTTATTGGCATTGGAAATTTTGGTTGTGTAATAACTAAGCTAAATACTTAATTACATAGGAATAAAAGGAGAGACATATTCCAAGTTGAGTATGATTAGTGTGGGCATACTGTCAAATGAAGAAAACATTAGTGTCACATGCCTAGAGGTCCATGGAGTGCCTATATCTGTGCAAATCCTATGGGGCCATGAAAATAACATTCACATTGTTAATCTTAGATTTTTATGTATAATACATTTAATATAGGCGATTTCAACGATTTATTAAATTCCTT
>APFE031128444.1:95088-126589 GCA_000404065.3 Pinus taeda
TTAAGTGGAAAAAGAAAGTGAAAGTGTGAAGGAACTCCATAAAGTGTGTGATCTTTATGGGACCTTTGCATTAGTTGGTACTATAAACTATGAACTCCACAAATGGTTCTATCAAGAAAAGTGAAAATTCTAAGTGGAGAAAGAAAGTGAAAGTGTGAAGGAAGTTAATGAAGTGCATATTTTTGTGGGACCTTTGCATTAGTTGGTTCTATGAACTATGAACTCCCCAAACAATTCTATCTTTTTAGCAGAAGTTCCTTTTGTGTAAAGAAGATTAAATATAAGATTTCCTTTAGAAATTGAAAGCAAAATTGCCCATGTTGTTACGACTCATATATTAGAATATCAAAATGACATGCAAATGCAATCACAATATATGAAGTTAGAGGATGAACTATCTAAATAGTGAGAAAAATAAAAAGATATCAAGAATATGTTTGCCAATTAATTATCTAAAAAAAATAATTTTTTTCCCTAAAATGTCATAGTTAAGAATTACTTGCACAACTCAAAAAGTCAAAATTACAAAGTAATGCAATCAAAAAATAAAACCTTGATATATTGTAAGAGTCTCATCCTTTCAAAAATATCAAACCTTGATATAATGTAAGAACCTTTGCCTCGTTGTTAGATAGTCACTCCCTAATCCCTAAGTATATTCTATTTCCTTCTATCCATAGCCATTGATAAGACCTTCCCTAACCTAAAGCCTTAGCACTTCCCACCACTAAAAAAATTAGGTTAATGTCAATATATAAATTATAATATATATTTAATTCATTAACTATAAAAATATACCAACCTAGATCCATATTAACTTCGGATCTACCAAGCACCAAGAGGGATCAAATCTCTTTTTACTCTAAAGGACATTTGTATATCAAGAGATTTAATCCCTCTAGGCGTTTGGTAGATCGGGAGTTAAAATGGATCAAGGCTGATTTAATTTGCCCCTTTAAATAGGCTATATTCCACATGAATACCATTGATCAATAACATAGGTCATTTTTATTTTATTTTTATAGGGTTTTTTATTTTTACCAATTTAAAATGTTTACATTACATTATATTAATATTTGTATTTGTATTTTATTTTTATGTAATAAGTTAGTTCAATATGTTAATCATACTTATAACATCTCTTCCTAAATAGTATTCTTTTTATTTTATTTTATTTTAGTTTTTTTGCAATTTGACGGAGTCAAATGTTGTATTGATAATTATAATTATAATAATTCTTTTTCTTTTCTTTTTTTTTTTTCCAACATTTCTCATGTATATGTTTGCTTTTTGAAATGAGCTATGGTTTTTGGGCATGTGGTATTAATAAGCCATGATATTGGCCAGTGGTATTGTAAAAAAACATATTTGAAAGTTAATAATATCCATGGTAAAATGAAGGTGAATATACATGGTTAATAATCTTGTTATATTGTAAGTTTATTGTGAGAATTAAGTTTTTATGTGCTTAATTAAAATTATGGGTTTTTCTTTTCAACTGAGTCAAGATGTTTACGGGATTCCAACATCTCTCATGTATATTTTTGCTTTTATTAATTTGGAAGATTATATAATAATATATATATATTTATTATATATATATTATATATATCTATATTATTATATATATAATATATATATGAAATGAGCTATGGTTTTGGGCATGTGGATTAATAAGCCATATATTGGCCAATTGTATTGTAAAAACTATTTGAAAGATAATAATTCTATGGTAAATGAAGGTTGGATAACATGGTAATATCTTGTTATTGGTAAGTTTTGTGAGAATTAGTTTTTATTGCTTATTAATAAATATGGCTTGGAATAACTATTTTTACACCACTACATCTCCCCAATACTTTTTGCTTTTAGATTTAATTTAAAAAGTATTATAAAATTAAATCAAATTATATTAAATTATATCAAATTAAATTAGTTAAAAAAATATTGACATACAATCTTTCTTACATTACATCTAATGCTTACACATCTCCTTAATATTAGGTTGTAGAGTATCTCTCGACCCAAAAATTAAAAGTTAAATACATATGATATATATATCACAATAAAAGTATTGATTAACATACTATTTTCCAATTGTAATAATAGGTGAATTACCAAACTATTAGATTAATAACTATTAAGTTATAAGTTTGAAAAGAAATACCTTACTACGAACCATTAAGTTGGAATATAATATTGATTTTTTTTTTATATTCTAGAATGTTAATTAGAATAAAATAAATATTAAAGTGAATCACCTCTAATTCAATACATAATAACATAAATAAACCAAACCATGAAATTTTTATTTTAATTTTTTAATTTAACTTTTTCTCCAAAACATGATATAATTAAAATTACTATATTAATCATAACATTTTTATTAATATTTTAAGGGTAGTGTAATGAACTATCTCATACACTAACCATAATAGTTTACCAATTAAATCATGTAGCATGTAGCATCCTTTATAAGATTGATTAACTTACCCATGCCTTAGATATGCCTACAACTTAAGGCATGTGCAATGTTTTCTATGTTTCAGTTTCGAAAGAAGGTGAGTATGGGGTAATGAAAGAAACTCCTTGTAAGAGTTTAAGAGAGAGTTTAAGAGGGAGTTAACTTTCATAATTTTATTCTACATGGCATAGCATAATTGGAAGATTGTAAATGAGTGCACATAGCGTGATAATTAAAGGCAACTATCCCTTACCCACACCCACATTACATTGATTAATAAAAAGGGGAGAGTGTACATGGGAAGGGGCAAGCGACCATGGATATATGTGTAATTAAAATATAATATATTTATAAAGTCACATGGATAGATATTAATATTATTAAATATAAAGATTTCAATAAAATGGAAAATTGAAGAGGCGAGGAAGGTGGTCTATAAGAATGTAAATGAAAATATTAAGTATTAGAATGATATAAAAGTTGAAAATATTAAAGTTTTCAAGTAAATAAATGGTGAAAGTATTTAAGTTTTTAAAGGTCAACTATTATTACTAAATATATATCGCAATGTTTAATTAATGGGTTTTAAAATTTTATTTTAGTTTCAATCAAGAAAAAGTGAAAATTCTAAGTGGAGAAAGAAAGTGAAAGTGTGAAGGAAGTCAATGAAGTGTGTGATCTGTGTGGGACCTTTCCAGTAGTTGGTATTATGAATTATGAACTCCACAAACGATTCTATTAAAAAAAAGTGAAAATTCTAAGTGGAGAAAGAAATTGAAAGTGTGAAGGAAGTCAATGAAGCACATGATTTTTGTGGGATTTTTGAATTAGTTGTTACTATGAACTATGAACTCCCCAAACGATTATATCTTTTTGGTAGAAGTTCCTTTTGTGTAAAAGAGATTAAATATAATGTTTCCTTTAGAAATCAAAAGCGAAATTTTCTCATGTTGTTACAACTCTTATACTAGAATATCAAAGTGACATGCAAACGTAATCACAATTTAAGAAGTTAGAGGATGAACTAGCTAAATAGTGAGAAAAATACAAAGATATCAAGAATATGTTTGCTAATTAATTATCTAAAAAACGGATATTTTTCCCTAAAATATCATGGTTAAGAATTACTTGCACAACTTAAGAAGTCAAAATATATAAAGCAATGCAATCACAAAATAAAACCTTGATATATTGTAAGAGCCTCATCCTTTCAGAAATATCGGAGCTTGATATAATTGTAATAACAGGTGAATTACCAAATTATTAGGTTAGTAACTATTAGGTTATAGGTTTGAATAAGAATACACTACTACAAACATATTAAGTTGGAATATGGCATATGATCTTCTTCTTTTTCTTTTTTCTTTTTTTCTCCATATTTTATGTTACAAGAGAAATGTTAATTATACATAAAAATAAATGGAGAAGTGAATCACCTCTAATACAAATGCACTACATAATAACACAAATGAACCATACCACCAATTTTTATTTTATTTTAATATGATATAATTATAATATTTCTATATTAATCATAAAATTTATTTAATATTATAAGGGTGGTGAATGAATTATCTCATAAATAACCATAATAACTTACAAATTAAATCATATAGCATCCTCTATAAGATTTATTAAGTTGCCCACGCCTTAGAAATGCCTACAACTTAACGCATGCACAATGTTTTCTATGTTTCAGTTTTCAAGAAGGTGAGTATGGGGTAGTGAAAGAAATTTCGTGGAGGAGTTTAAGATAGAGATAACTTTCAAAGTTTTATTTTATGTGGCATAACATAATTGGAAGATTGTAAATGAGCCCACATATAGTGATAATAAAAGGCAATTACCCCTTACCCACATTACACTAATTAATAAAAAGGGGAGAGTATACATGAGAAGGGGCAATGCATATATGTGTAAGTAAAATATACTATATTTATATATTCATATGCATAAATGCTAAGATTATTAAATATAAATATTTAAATAAAATGGAAAATTGAAGAGGTAAAGAAGGTGACTTACAAGAACGTAAGTGTGGAAAAATCCATTAAGGCACCTTTAGAAAAGGGCGTATATTCTTGTTGACTAGTTTTTCTATGGCCATCAACATGGGTGGTTATGTACAAGGGAGCGTGAGGTTTCAATGTGTCATACCACAGAGTTTTCTATATTTTTTGTGGGGCCATATCTGTTAAAATAACCACAATTTGTAAATAGTTACCAATTATATTGGAATAAAGGGGGGAGGTCAAGCCACGGTGATGGGTTTACCAACCGACATCTCCCATAAGCATTAACAAGTTGAGGAGCCTTCTTATCCTTTGAAATAACAAAGGTCAAAGTCAAAACTATAGTCTCTCAATACCTAAAATTGGAATCACAGTAAGAATAAAATTAAATAATAATAACCTATAGTCTATACATGTGATTTTTCTAAAACTCTATGGTCTCAATTCTTTAGCATATTTGGGCAATTAAGTAGGAATAGGAATGCCATCATAGAAATGATTCAAAGATGGAGATCCTCTATGACAAAGAATCATATTGTAAATTGAGCTTTGGTCCTCATTCTAGGGTTTTTGTTATGGAACATATGAAAGGAGAGGAACAATCAAATCTTTAATAACCAATCATCAAAAGGGGAGGTAATATGGGAAAAAGCATTGCAAAGTGTCTATGAAAACAATACTACTTTATCCTTGGTTGTTGTCTAATTAGGAAGTTGAAGATTTGGATGCAACAAATTTTAGTAATCTCAAGTTGTTTCCATCTCCTTATATTGATCATTTGGCTCCAAGAATCTCATATTTTAGTTCTTAAGCCTCTTGGAGCCGTCCTCCCCCTGGATTCCTTAAACTTAATTTTGATGGGGCATCTAAAGGCAATCTAGGTTTTGCTGGTCTTGGAGGAATCTTCCATGGAAACTATGAAAAACTAGTGTTTTATTCACAGATAGTATGGTACATTCATGTGACAATGCGACTGAATTTGCAGATCTAGAGACTATCTTTGTTATGGCATCATCACAGGGCTTCTCAAGGCTAATTATGGGGGGTGATTCTCAACTGGCCATATCAAGAGTAAAGATATTAATCAATGGAGCTTCTCCAAAAAAATATAAAAAAAATAACAACTAGAGATTGGAAAAATATATCACACGTATTAACCATCTTATCCATATGATTCTAGTCATTATTCCCTCCCACATTAGGAGAACAATAAGGTAGCGGACCTTTTGGGAAACTTGGGATGTAAGTACATTCACTTTCATCTTTCGGCATGTTGGAAGAGTCACTTATGGGAGGACTAGAGAGTGGGACTTATTGAACTAAAAAACAAAGATTGAGAAACCCCACTGGGGGTGGAAGAACATGAAGAATTGTATTACATTGAGGAACAACTTTGCAACAAACCAAATCTTGCACCTCTAGTCAATCCAACCATTCCAAATACCATTGATATTTCTAGGTCCTCTTGATGGCTTCAATTAACTTATGGCTTTTTACTTCACTTGGAATTTACCAATACTGTGCATAATAGCTTGCATAATAAAACCTTGGTCAGCGTACCTTTTTGTATGTATCCAATTAGTATATAAACATTTGGAACAAAAAACATTAACTTTTTTCATTGGTTTTATTTCCAATCTAACAAGTCATGGCAAAAATATTTTTATATTATATAATTTAATTTCAGTTTAATAAAAAAACTTATATAAAAACAACTAAATTTCTATACAATATTTATTAACTAATTTCTCCTTACCAAATATATCAATTTACAAATTTTAAAAACTAATATCTTATTACATTCAATTTACAATTAAAATCATATACTAATAATTATCAAGTACCCATATGATTTATCATCAATTTAAAATTTTATTTTAACTACCATATTTCATAACATCCATTTAACCATAATTACTTAATTGTGTTTGTTAAGAGTACATTACTTGAGAATATTCTCTCTTATTATCATTATGAGAGGTATTATCGTTACTGTTTCACATTTCAAGTTCCAATTAGAGAGTGTTAGCTATAGCAGAGGCAAATTGGAAATGAGTAATAGCTAGAATGGTATTAAAAAATAATCATAGCTATAATGTGATGGATCTCGTCATTATTTGTTGTCATTAATAATAATTATGAGTTAGGTCAACAATATCAGATATTGCTTGGCAATGTTAATTAACCAATGAATAACCACACTTAATTAGTATTAAACAAAGGTTACAACGTTAGTTAATTGTCACTAATTTAGAGTGCGACATAACATCTGACATGCTGTGGTTACGGCGGACTTCTTCTATCTCTTGAAATTACAATGCCCACTCGTTCTCCGAGTTGACAAACGCCACACCAAATCTCATTTATTTATGCATGTCAAGATTATTGATTAGGTGACCTAATAACTAATTTGGCGGGTGACATTGAGTAAACCGTCATGGAGATTTAATTGATTATCATTTTGGTGTTGTTGCGGTCACACAAGATGTAGTTGAAGTTGATGTTGATGTTGATGTTGATGTTGATGTTGATGTTGATGTTGATGTTGATGTTGTTATTATTAATGGTTTAAGAGATTCAAATTATCATCAATGTAACTACTTTTATAATGTGTTATTTTTAGATAATAAAGTAAGGATTGAAATATATTACTAGATAATACCGTGTACGATTATCTAAAATATGAATTAGTTTATTTTATTGTTTTCTTCTGATTACGATGCATCTATATAGATAGATAAATAGATATCGATTATGATTAAATGAGTATCAAAGTTTTATTGGTTTTGAGTCTTTATATTGTTGTGTTCTCGAATAATGATAAAGATAGCAATGCAAATCTTGATATTGAAATTAGAAAGTAATGTTGGACTAACAACTACATTTTTAAGAATCGATTAAGTAGAATAACCACACTTATGGTAATATTGTATTAATCATTCACTCAAGGTAATTGTAAGGGTTTGAAAGTTTGCTAATGCCTACGGGTTTTGGTGAAATGGAAAACCTCAACATGATATGGTATTAGAGCCTTGGCCTAGGTTCCATTCCCTTGAGTTACATTGGAGGGGGGTGTTGGACTAACTGCTACACCTATGGGAATCAATCACGTGGACTAACCCCTACTGTGGGAACATAGAACTAACTGCCCATTTAAGGTAATAGTAATGGTTTAGAAGTTTACTAATGCTTATGGGTTTTGATGTAATGACAAACTTCAACATGGTATCAAAGCCTTGGCCCAACTTTGATTCTCCTTAGTTACATCAGAGAGCAATGTTGGACTAACCCCTGCATTTTTGGGAATTAATGACGTGGACTAACCCCCACCCCATGAACATGGGACTAACTGCGCACTCAAAGCAATGATAAGTACTTGGAGGTTTACTAATGCGTACAGTATTTGGTGTAATGGTAAACCTCAACAATGAAATTAGGTTAAGCATAAACATCAAACATTCTCCCATTTACAATTTGGAAAGTCTCATACTTCAAAAATTATGAATAAAAGAAGAGTAACAATGTCAAATTTCATTGGCATCCAACACTCGCTGATGAGATGTAATTGTTAATCATGTTATTCTATTTTTTTCAAATAATTTCAAACAAAAATTAAAGATAGTAATTTTTCTTTTTCCAATACGCATAGATAATTTCAGTCATAATCTAACTAATAGATGAAATGACTCTCTTGGTCGGAATCCATTAATACAATTTCCAAGAAGTTTGTGGTTTCTTGTTGTTTAAAATACACTTTTGAATGCATAAACAGATTTAGCACTATGAAAACCCCCTGAGGCACTTGAACTTTACAAATTAAACTACTTATGAACCTTAAATTTTTCTACTAAAGTTTGGGCAAAATTGTTTAGAAAAATGCAAAAAAAAGACCATTTCATCTATTAATTAGACTACGCATATAATTTCATTCTTCTAATTTGATCCACTGTTAATTCCACAGATATATTTAATTAAAGAAAAAAAAAAAAAAATATATACTATATATATATATATATATATATATATAATATATATATATATATATATAACATGAATTATATGTATATACATAGTTAAGTTAAATCCTTATTTAATATAACATTCATAATACTTTTCACTATCGTTAAATTTAAACTTTTAATAGTATCAAAGGTTCATACTAACCAAACACAAGTAAGTAAATGTCAATATCAAACACAATGATTTATGTAAGTTAAAATTATAGATTCAAGGAGAAAAACATACAAATTTCAAAGGATTATATAATTATATATTGATGACAATTGACAAGGTACCATTCATCATAGATTTTGTTGAAAATTGTAAGTTTTTGAATTATTGTTGATGATGAATTCTCTATGTCTTGCTTTTCTTGTAACTTGCTTGTACGTTATCGATTAGTGGTGAACCTCTCAGCTTGCTCTTTGGGTACTCTCTTTCCCTATGGACCCCCATGCTACAATTGGTTTGAAGGAGAAATGAATAAATATAGCAAGTGGGGAAGAGCTTCACCAAACTCAAGGGGTCCCACTCTTCACAATCTCCACACACACCAAAATCACGACAAAGCTCAATTTAGTCACTCAAATAAAGTTTTGTATTAAGATAATTGTCAAACATTAAGGTGCATAAAAAGTGAATCTCTCTTTGTTCAATCTTGTTTATAGGAGTTTTCATTATTACAACTTGTCTTCTCATGCAAAATTATCAATTTCTATAATTTGAAACATTTTATTATTCACCTACCCATATGTTAAATTTTTATTAAATCTCTCATAAATTTCAATTTCTTATTTTATTTAAAAAAATTATTTTATCTCATCTAAAACATGCTTTCTAAATTTTCTCTAAAATGTCTCTTAATTCTTTTTAACCTTCTTATATTTTGGTACTTATGTGTTTCTTTAACTTAATTTAATTATTGCATTTCAATTTATGCCTTCAACATCCCCTTCTTTTTCTCAAATTTCAAATTTTGGATAGTGATTCTAACGGTATGATTCTTGAACCGCGTCGAATGCTCACATGAATATTACTTTTCTCATTATTAATTAGATTATATTTAGTTTATGAATGCTTCCCTTTGAGTGTTATTATTAAATCCAAAAGTTTTATCTTCATTTTGCTTAAATATAATAATTCTCCATATGTGTTAATATAATAGATTATTTAATTAATTAATTTTATTTCATTTCAATTTTCTTAATTTGATAGTTTGTCACAATATTCTCTTTTCTCCAAATTATCTAGAATTTAACACTTTACTAATAAAGTTTATATTTGTTCTTCACATTTGACTTTAAGTGTTTAATCAATTATTTTGAATTTCAATTATTTTTTGTTTTCTCTATGTCAAAGATCCCAAGTCATTCATTCCCTTCGGGAGTTACATCGTCGTATTACTTTCCATTCAAGTATATGTGACTAATTGAGGGGAATTTCGGTGAGACAATGGAGACAATTGTTAATTACAGGATTGTCCTTGTTGTGAGACTAATAGTGATTTAGGATTAAGGTGCTTATACCTTAATGCACGCCCCTCGGTTAAACATTGCAAGTAACTGAATCCATGGTTCAACCCTTACAACATCGTGCAACTTAAAAGTGAAAGCGCTCTACATTTTCCAACCCAAGCAATGGCTAGAGTGCTAGTGTGTGAAAGCATGGATGTTGTTCCACCCCTTCAAAGAAGATCAAATTTGCTTCATACAAACCGATTACCCATATGTGAGTCATTTGACAAACACTTGTTATGTGCTTGCATCCATTATACATGTGATCAATGTTTCTTAATTACATTTATCACTGATAATTAAAATTTATATCAAATAATATTCAATAATCAAACCAGAATCATGGCTCAATCATGCACTTATACACCTTCAAGTTCCCCTACCACACTTAGACAATCACCAATAACATCTAATCATAAATTATTAAGAATCATCAAATTTATGCATGATTTTTTTTTATAATATCAATAATATCAACATCTAATATCAAAATTATCAACACAATCTATTCCAATAATCAGTAATATGCATAAAAAAAGTCATAATCATATGAAATGAATAACTAGAACTTCGATATTTAATGTCCTTGAACAATAATATGTAAGTCACAATATCAATCTTATGACTCATACTATAACTGAAAATGTCTATCTCAAAGTGAAGATGAAATAGGGCACTACATTTTTAGGTCCTTCTTCATCATCTTTTCTATCTTTAAACTATTTTTTGTTTATTTAGTGCCTCCATTAATTCCTTCTTTGCATCCACCTTTTCATTCTTCTACATTCAACTTTGGGTAGGCTTTGCATCTAATTTTACATCTCTTTTCCCATTTTTCATCCTTAGTGCATCTATATTGGATATTTTCCCCCTTTTTCTATTTTTAGCATCATTTTTGCATATCATGTTATTCTTCTCATTAAAAAGTTTTGTAATTAGTTATCATGCAACCAAATCTAAGTCCGTTTGAACCATATTGTGTAATGTCATCATATATTGATGTATAACCATTTATGTCGTACTAGGTCGTCATAGGTTCAAAACCAAAATGTTGGTAGGACATGTACACCTTAGTAGAATTTAGTAGTCAAATTTTATGTAAAGGAGGTTCATTGTCCCATAAGCAATGGGGAATCATATACCAATTTGGTGTGTAGCTTGGTTTTGACCTATAATATATATTATTATCATCCTATATATCAATATTCTATATTTATTGTATTGTAATTAATGACAATCATACATTTTCTACAAGAAAGTGTTTTATCACTCTTTTTGTGTATTTATATAGATGTTCATTGTAAGCATTTAAGAATCAATCATATAGATAGATAGATAGATGCACAAGATTTTTTTATGTGCACCCATGAATGATTTCATGAAGTGAACCATTAGGTTTTCTTCAATTTGTATGGAGGTGATATTTCCCATTGGTTAGTTAATTTCAATTTTTGCAATTGCTCTAGTGATGTAATCAAGTTTACTTTGCAAACGAAATTAAAAGAGAGAGAGAAGAAGAAATGAAAAAAGTTGTTTATTATCTTCAAGTTTGTTGTTAGTCTTTAATATCATAATATTAAATGGTCAAAGAATCAAAAGATTTTATGGTTGATATAAATAAATTGAATTACCATGTATATGTCAAGAAAAGATAATTAAAATGGAAAATTTCTTGATTCTTTAAAAGTGCACATGATACCACATTGCTGAGATCACCTCACGAGAAGGGATTGTTCTTAAAGGCACAACTCTGAAAAAGAGGCAACAACCTCTCATTTTAAGATGTTGTTCAAAGAAGAAGGAGCAGAGGATGAGAAGGAAGCTCAAGACTTCCTCAAGCACATTCCAAGGATGGTTAATGAGGAGGACAATGCAACTCTCCTAAAGCCATTTACTGAAGAAGAAATTAGCAATGTTGTATGGAAGATGGAACCAAGCAAAGCCCCGGGACCTGATGGATTCTCAATACACTTCTATAGACTCTGCTAGGACATCATCAAGGCTGATTTGTACAAATGATTAAAGGATTCCTACAAAAGGCCAAAGTGGGAGGAAGCACAAACTCCACCTTCCTAGCCCTAATTCCTAAAGAAGCCAACCCGGAGACATTCGACAGATTCAGACCAATCTCACTTTGCAATGTGTCCTACAAAATACTCACCAAGTTACTTGCTAATAGAATAAAGCCTCTTCCGGACAAACTCATCTCTCCCAATCAAGGAGGGTTTGTTGAAGGCAGGCATATCCTAGACAATGTGATACTGGTGCAGGAAATCCTCCATTCTAGCCATTAATGCAAAGAGCAAGGTATGCTCATCAAACTAGACATGGTAAATTCCTTCGATAAAGTAAGACACTCATTCCTTGTCTAAGTTCTTTCTGCATTTGGTTTCAGCTCTGAATTTGTAAAAATGATTAAAGCATGCATTGGAGAACATTGGATAGCCCCTCTAGTAAATGGTAGGCTGGCAAACTACTTCAAAGCTTCAAGGGGAATCAGGCAAGGCTGCCCTCTGTCCCCCTTCCTGTATATTCTAATGGTAGACTTTCTAATCCAAAAGCTCATAGATGAGAAGCGCAACAGGACACTTCCTGGCATTAGGGTGATACCTGGAACAAACCTAATCAATCATACCTTGTTCGTCGATGACTCTATCCTTATGGGAGAATCCTCCATTAAAATAGCAAGAGCCTTCAGTGGAGTAATCCAAAGCTTCTGTAGCGTCTCCAGAGCTATGGTCAACAAGAGAAAAAGTGCAATCTATGGCTGGGCAAGAGACCAACAATCTATACTCAGGATTTCCAAGCCCTGGGCTTCACCGGATATGCCTTCTGGGAAAAATTCAAGTATCTTGGCCTTCCTTAAACCTTGGGTACCACTAACACCACTCATTGGATGGAAATTATTAGTAAAATTAAGGCTAAAATGACTTCTTGGGGTAGTCAGTGGCTTAACACAGCTGGGAACCTCACTATGGTCAAGTTAGTTCTTTCATCCCTTCCTATCTACCAAGCTTCATTCCTTTTGGCTCTAAAAATGATCACCAAACAGTTAGCAAAGTTGATTCGAAATTTTCTATGGCGAGGAGGAAAGGGGAACCAAAAAAATTCCATATAGTAAACTGGGACATAGTAAAAATGTTGAAAATAGGAACAAGAAATGCTAAAAATATCATTGCTATAAATAGCATTTCAGGATATACTCCAACTCTGTTGGAGATAGCAAAAAATAGAAATGCTAAAAATAGCATTGCTATAAATAGAATTTCGGGATATATTCCAATTTTAATTTGTCCTTGAATTAAAATTGAGAATTAAAATTCAAATTTTGTCTCAGTAGTTGTTTGAAAAATAATTAATTAATTCATCTTGAGTTAATAGTTGGAGAAATTCAAACATGAAGTATTTGTGAAGACATGCAATAGTTATCCCTTTGATTGAGGAAGTTATCCCTTAATTAAGGAGATCAGGATGAGTTGTACTTTGAGTTGTAATTAGTTAGCTCAGTTAACTAAGTTAAGTCCAGTTAGATTAGTTCCAATAGTTTGTGGAGCTGATTGTGAGTTTAGTTAGTCAATGCATGCATGCATGCAACTAGTGTTCTCCAGATAACTAAATATTCTCTCATAAATAACTCATGCATGTTAGTTCAGATAGAGACCCAGTTAAGATTAAAGGAAGGGACAGTGTACTATCAATTGGAGGAATTTTCCTATATAGGAAACTCATCCATGCAGAAGGAATTATCTCCTTTAGGATTGCGCAGTTATTTCAAAGGTTAGTGAGCAGTGTGTGAGGTAATTCACACAAGTGGCAGCCAGAGGACCAAGGAGAAACTGCGCAAGGAAATAGGATGCTTGGAGGACTGAAGGAAGGCACAAGTGTTGTCTATTTTGTCTATGAGCAGCATTGAGGGATTGTACTGAGAGCTGGATAGCTTGTGAGCTAAATTTTTGTGTAATCCAGAGATATTTCCACTTGTATGATAATATAGATAGCAGGGTTTTTCGCTGAGGCTTTCCCTAGAGTATTCTTCTGTGTTCATGTGTGATTGATTTCTCATTCTGTATTATATGTGTTCTATTTGATCTTGCTCAAAATCGATTAAGCTTCCGCAAGTTTGTTTGTAGAAGTAGATCAAGTATTTTGCTTTAGTATATTGCATTATTAGGTGACCTACAATGAGAATTTCTACAAACAAGGCCAATATCTGAAGGTGGACTTCAGGTAAGAGATCTTGTGTTGGCCAATCTGGAGATGGGAGGGAAGATCCTCTGGAAAATTTTCTCAAACCAAAGAAACCCTGTAAGTCAAGTTCTAATAAAAAAATATCTCCATAGATTCTCAATACAGAATATGGAAGAAGGAGCTTCCCACAAAGGAACCACGTTGTGGAAGTTGTTTAGCCAAGGCTAGAAATTCTTCAAACAACAACTCTACAGAATTCCAAGAAATGGGAAAATAATTAGACTGTGGGATGAAAAGATCATGTGACTCCAACCCCTAAATCTTGCTCCAGAAATAGTAGATTTGCGTAATTGGCTCAACCAAAAAGGCATCCACAAACTTGTTGACATATGCATATGGGATTCAGTAGGGAACTAGAGTAAGTGGGACCTCCATCGCCCCCCTGATTGGATGCTCCCTCTACTCCATCAATTATTAGCTAAACTCACTGGTCTAGCTCTTGTACATCTCCACTTAAGGGACAAGTGGGGTTGGGGGAAGTCTAGAGCTTACTCAGCTTGGCTGGGTTTTGCAACTCTTCAAGAACAACAACATCAGATCCATACTACAAAGTTTTGGCAGCATGTATGGGACCCATTTGGTCTCCCAAAAATCAACTTCTTCTGCTGGATTCTCATGCATAGAAGGACCCTCACTGGGGACAACTTAGAGAAAAGAGGAATCATGGGTCCTCACAGATGCCCTCTCTGCTGCAAGGACTGGGAAACCATCAATCACATGTTCATAGACTGCCCCTTTTCTCAAGAGATCTGGTTGCAAGCAATTATGGGGCTCAATGCCCAAATCCCTCAGCAGTCTTCAATAGTGAGTATTTTCACAACTTGGAAAGAACGTTATCCTCACTCTCTGAATAACAACTCAACATGTACTAAAATCTAGAATGCAATACCAAAATATATCTGTTGGGGAATCTGATTGGCTAGGAATGAAGCCATCTTCAACAACAGACTTCAATCCACCAACATAGTGGCTGCCAAGGCCAAAGATTTACTGCTGGAAACTTTTGAAAATAGACCTCATAAGCCATACAAATCCATTCTCCCTGAAGAGCTCAACTGGCTAGGTGAATCCCTGAGACGGGCCAACATCAAGAAGAATACCTTCTTGCCTAGACATAATCCAGAGTGGCATCTCTGGATCTCTGAGGCGGAATTTAAAAAATGGTGGAAAAATCAGGGCAAAGTCATGGTTTTCTTCGACGGAGCTTCCAAAGGAAACCCAGGGATACCAAGCGCAAGAGGAACAATTTACTCCATAGATGGACAAAAAAAAGACAACTTCAGTTGGGGCCTAGGTTAGAGCACCAACAACTAGACAAAGATCCTTAGACTACTCAAAGCTTGTCAGCTGGCTCAGAGGAACAGAGGGGAAAACCTTCAAATCTTCGGGGATTCTGAAATCCAGATTAAAATCCTTAACACGGGCGACCAACTCAATAGCTCTACTCTAAACAAGACCCTTGAAAGAATAAGAAAGATGGCTCAAAACTTCACATCCTACACATTCTACCATGTCCTGCGAGCTCTGAACAAGGAAGCTGATATAATGGCTAACAAAGGATGTCTTCTAGCTCAAGGTATGTTGGTTAAGAATGATGAAGAAGATGAAAGGCACCCAATTCCTTAACAGACAAGGAGAGCTGATCAAGGACAAAATTCTATAGAACAAAGGTTGGCACAGACAGAGTTTCACTGACGAGAAAGATGGGCCACTCCTTGGCAGGCATTCGGTTTTTCACATGGGCGAATAGTTTTGGGTGTTTTAATAGGGCGCATAATAGTTTTCAATCAGAGGACGATTTTGAAGGCGTGATGCATTGGATTTGGGCAGGGGATGATCTGACAGTCATCGCACGTTGGAAAAGGTGGGGTGATAAAGTCACGAGGAGTCATAAGCGGTTTACATTGCACCACTTCTGGCTGCTGGGTAGTATCCCATGAATCGGACGCGATGTACCTTAGGGCCTGATGTGTGGTAGGTCAAAACGAGCCTTATCGCACGCTCTTGTGGTGTTAAGGGTCAGATTGTGAGGGACGCGACAAGCGTCAGATCTATCGAGGGAAGATCTGACGCTTTATGCACTTTATACATGGCAGGGTATTATCCTTGTTGTGGGGGTGGGTACGAAGGTGGGTTCAGGTAAGGATCAGGCAGCAAGGGATGCGAAAACAGTCGGATCTGGGTGGGGTTGATCCGATGGTCATCACACATTGCAAAAGGAGGCGTGTTAACTATGATGGGAGTGGTAAGCAGTTTTTATCGCACTGCTCTTGGCTATTGGGCAGTTTTTTACGAAACGGATGTGATGCCACTTAGTGGCTGACACATGGTAGGACAAAGCTGCCCTTATCACGCACTCCTGAGGTGTTAAGGGCTAGACAGTGAGGGCATGCGATTTGTGTCAGATCTGGATGGAGGAAGATCTGATGGTAGCTGCGAGTTGAACATGGCTGAGTTTTAACCTTGAAGTGGGGTCGAGTACGGATGAGAGCCTTGGTACTTCGGAGGTGGGATAAGGTTACATTTTAATACAGTTTAATTTTTGTGGGTTTTTGGACCGAGGATTAAAATTTATACGGGAATTAACTTAACCCAGGAAAGTACCAAAGCTTCAAAGAAAAGAGGAAATGTAAGACAAGACTCTAAGATGCCAAAAGCATAGCAAGGATCTCTCAGCCATGTCAAATACGTCAAAAGCAGTAGCTAATCTTTGATACAAAAGCCAAATTATGAGGACTCTTTAGAGCAAGAATTCTCTCAATTGTCTGTAAGCGAGGTTATTTGGCATGCCCAACCTCTTCTTATAAATAAAATTCAACCGTTTTTGTTAAAAAAAAATTGCACATGAAAAACATCAAATCAATTAAAAAACTCCATAATAATATAGAAATACAGTTTTATATATATATATATATATATAATATTATATATATATTATATATATATATAAATTAATTAATTAATTTGTGAAAATATATGTATATTTTTCTCAAAGTATAAGAAGAAAAAAGTTGTTACCATAAAGGAAGACTATATAAAAAAACTATGGAGAAAAATATTGAATTCAAAAAAACCTTATGGTTAGATGTAAGGAGATTATTGCAAGGAAAATATTATTAGAACCATCCTAAAATATAAAAAACCAAGTAAGTTTGTAAGGAAAAAGTCAATGTTTATGATAATATAGGTGTTTATTTTTTTATAGGGAATAAAAAGGAAATATAAATATTTCTTTAGTTATAAGATACGATGAGTATTAGGCATGGATGATAAATCACCAATTTAATACATGTATATAAATTAGAATAAGTTTTATAAAAAATTAGGTGAAAATGAATAACCATAAAACATTGATAATTTCATTAATGTGAAATTTAAAATGGAAACTGAATAAATTTGAAATATTGGTAAAAAGAAAAGTATTAAAAAGATACAAAAGTTAAGAGGTTTATTTTTAAATTAACTAAATAGTGAAAGTATTTATGTTGTAAAAAAATCATTATTACTAAACATATATCCCAAGGTTCAATTAATGAGTTATAAAATTAAGTAACGAGTTATAAAATTAATATCAAGAGAAAATTGAAAAGTTTAAGTGGAGAAAGAAAATGAAAGTGTGAAGGAAGTCAATGATGTGCATTATTTTTCCCCGGATCCGGGTGTTCCCATTGCCTCGCCACCTCATGCCCGGACGTGTCTGACGTCAGGCAGTCGGAACGGCACCTGGCCGGACAGGATCGAGGTAAATAGCTCCAGGACCGCGTTGAATGCAATTCAATGCATTACGCCGCCATCTCCAGCTCGGGTCCTCTCTGCCATTAACGGCATTCATTCCCCTGCAGGTGTTATGATGCTCCCCCGTGCCTCGAACCTGGAGGAAGCTCACCATAAAATGGCCCTCCCTGCTACTCGTTGCCATCATTCTCTGTCTCGATCCTTTGGCCAGTTTTCAATTGAGCCAGCTTGGCCTGCAGTCGATCCGCGCAAGCCTATCATCCACCAGTCCGCCATTGGCAACCTATCCAGCTCTCCACATTCCACAAGAGCCATGCCGCACAGCAGAGGAGTGCCTCGTAGAGGAGGCTCTTCGGCTTCCCGAGGCCGTAACCGCTCTTCCCCCTCGCCGCTGGTCATCCCCATCTCCTCCGCTTCCCCGTCCTCCCCTCCGCTTTCCCCGGTCAGACCTGTTCCTAATTCCTCCTTCC
Source organism: Pinus taeda (assembly GCA_000404065.3). Taxonomy (NCBI): domain Eukaryota; kingdom Viridiplantae; phylum Streptophyta; class Pinopsida; order Pinales; family Pinaceae; genus Pinus; species Pinus taeda. Next base: position 113,531 of record APFE031128444.1, read on the forward strand.
ACAATTCCAGATTCACCTTTCGCAGTCGCCTCAATCAACCGGTAATTACCTTTACCACTACAATTATGGTTTCAGAGGACGCTGAGGAGCCTGTCGATCCTTCCTCTTCGTCCACTCCTTCTCCAGAAGCTAGTATCTCCCATGGCCCTGAGCTTCATCACCCCCCCTCAGCCACCAACATGCAGGAGGACTCGCCGATCATTGTGGAAGAAGAAGTGGTGGCTTGCGGTCCAGTGCAGCGCACCTTCGACATCATGCACCTGATAACGCAATCCGAGGAAGGAACCGGCGCAAGCAATCCAGAAGATGGAGCGGATACTCTGCCAGCAGTGACAAATCTGCCAAGCACCAGTCGCCTTGACCCCCAAAGCTCGGGCAAGTAATCCTTCAGTTTTGGAATGAATTCGATTCAAATTTTGGTCAATTCGCACCTCTACTCAGTCTATCTCTCTTTCGACTGTTTCGTTGAGGCCGGCCTCAGCTCTTGCTTCTTTTTGCCGTATCTCACGCTCTCTTATCATGTTAAAATCTCTTGGCAGATAGCCTCCTATGCTTGGCAAACTCTGCAAGCAAATAACTGTTTTGTAATAGCTCTGTTATCGGTGGTCCGCTTCCGCTGCCTGGCTCCTAAAGCAGGCACGAAGCCATTTTGTAAGCTCAACTTTTGCTCTGTGGCTTGGTTCAATTATTCTCACCCAGAAGCACAGAGCTCCTTTTTGGAATCTCAGTCAATATGTCAAGGGTCAGTATACTGGCTCTCTGAGGGTTCGCCCTCACTATAAATATTTTCTCTTTTTATTAATAGAATTAGCATCGATTCAGAAAAAAAAAAAATGATGTGCATTATTTTGTGGGACCTTTACATTAGTTGCTACTATGAACTATGAATTCTACAAATGATTCTATCCTTCTTGCAGAGGTTCTTTTTGTAAAGGAGATTAAATATAAGACTTCTTTTAAAAATCAAAGGGAAATTGCCTTTCAAAATAACATGCAAATATAATCGCAATTTAAAAAATTAAAGAATAAATTAACTAAATAATAAAACAAATATGTAAATATCGAAAACATATTTGACAATTAATTATTTAAAATAGAAAAAATTTATTGCATAAAATATCATTATCAAAACCTACTAACACAAATTAAAAAAAATCAAAATATAAAAAACAACACAATTACATATCAAAATCTTGATATATCATAAAAGTCTCATTCTTTTAAGAACATTAAACCTTGATATATTATAAAAACATCTGCTTCATTAATCAATCCCTAATCCCAAAACATACTCTATTTCCTTAAAAAAAAAAAACCTTAGCACTTCCCACCTTAAAAATAAAATAAAAATTAATGTTATTATATACCATATAATTTATATTTTAATTCATTAACTATAAAAATATAATATTACAAAATAAATATAGGATATATTCATGATATAAGTATTGATCACATTACTATTCTCCTGTAATAGTGGGTGGCGTATAATAATTAAGTGTGGAGAAATCCATGAAGCCACCTTTAGAGAAAGACATATATTCCAGTTGACTAACTGTTCTATGACCATCAACGTGGGTGGTCATGTACACACGAGAGTGAGCTTTCAATGTGTCAGGCCAACAATTTTTAGTTTTCTATATTCTTTTTTGGGGTCCTACGTTAAAGTAACCACAAGTTGCAAACCGTTACAAATAATATTCGAAGAAAAACGGATGTCAAGCCACGATGATAACTTTACCAACCGGCATCTCCCACCAGCACTAGCAAGTTGATGAAATTTCCCATCCTTCGAAATAAGAAAAGTAAAGGTCAAATTTAAACGTAAAATATTCCTATACCTAAAATGGAAGGATAAAATTAAATAATAATAAAAGAGAAATAAAAGTCAAGGTCAAAGTCAAAGGTAAAATATTTCAATAAAAGAGAATAAAGATTAGAGAAGATGCACATTCCAAGATTGAAATGCATCTAGTTAGTTTTTAAATAAGGATATATTCTAACTTTACCAATTGGCATCTCCCACCAGCACTAGCGAGTTCATGAACTTTCCCATCCTTTAAAATAAGAAAAGTTAAGGTCAAAGTCAAATGTAAAATGTTCTCATACCCAAAATGGAAGGATAAAATTAAATAATAATAAAAGAGAAAGAAAAGTCAAAGTCAAAGTCAAAGGTAAAATATTTCAATAAAAGAGAATAAATATTGGGGAAGATGCACATTCCAAGATTGAAATGCATCTAGTTAGTTTTTAAATAAGGAAATATTCTAACTCTACCAACCGGCATCTCCCACCAGCACTAGCAAGTTGATGAACTTTCCCATCCTTTGAAATAAGAAAAGTCAAGGTCAAAGTCAAACGTAAAATATTGCCATACCCAAAATGGAAGGATAAAATTAAATAATAATAAAAGAGAAAGAAAAGTCAAGGTCAAAGTCAAAGGTAAAATATTTCAATAAAAGAGAATAAAGATTGGGGAAGATGCACATTCCAAGATTGAAATGCATCTAGTTAGTTTTTAAATAAGGAAATATTCTAACTTTACCAACCGGCATCTCCCACCAGCACTAGCAAGTTGATGAACTTTCCCATCCTTTGAAATAAGAAAAGTCAAGGTCAAAGTCAAACGTAAAATATTCCCATACCCAAAATGGAAGGATAAAATTAAATAATAATAAAAGAGAAAGGAAAGTCAAGGTCAAAGTCAAAGGTAAAATATTTCAATAAAAGAGAATAAAGAATGGGGAAGATGCACATTCCAAGATTGAAATGCATCTAGTTAGTTTTTAAATAAGGAAATATTCTAACTCTACCAACCGGCATCTCCCACGAGCACTAGCAAGTTGATGAACTTTCCCATCCTTTGAAATAAGAAAAGTCAAGGTCAAAGTCAAACGTAAAATATTCCCATACCCAAAATGGAAGGATAAAATTAAATAGTAATAAAAGAGAAAGAAAAGTCAAGGTCAAAGTCAAAGGTAAAATATTTCAATAAAAGAGAATAAAGATTGGGGAAGATGCACATTCCAAGATTGAAATGCATCTAATTAGTTTTTAAATAAGGAAATATTCTAACTTTACCAACCGGCATCTCCCACCAGCACTAGCAAGTTGATGAACTTTCCCATCCTTTGAAATAAGAAAAGTCAAGGTCAAAGTCAAACGTAAAATATTCCCATACCCAAAATGGAAGGATAAAATTAAATAATAATAAAAGAGAAAGGAAAGTCAAGGTCAAGGTCAAAGTCAAAGGTAAAATATTTCAATAAAAGAGAATAAAGATTGGGGAAGATGCACATTCCAAGATTGAAATGCATCTAGTTAGTTTTTAAATAAGGAAATATTCTAACTTTACCAACTGGCATCTCCCACCAGCACTAGCAAGTTGATGAACTTTCCCATCCTTTGAAATAAGAAAAGTCAAGGTCAAAGTCAAATGTAAAATATTCCCATACCTAAAATGGAAGGATAAAATTAAATAATAATAAAAGAGAAAGAAAAGTCAAGGTCAAAGTCAAAGGTAAAATATTTCAATAAAAGAGAATAAAGATTGGGGAAGATGCACATTCCAAGATTGAAATGCATCTAGTTAGTTTTTAAATAAGGAAATATTCTTTAATTATATTGATAATATGATAATTTATTATTAGTGTGGATTTATTTTAATTTTAGATTTATTAAGTATTAAGAGGGATTAAATTTCTTGAAATGTAAAATTCTATCTTTTAAGATCAATTTAGTTGTAGTGAGTTAGTTATAGTCTTACTCAATTTTATAAAAATTAGAGCATAACAACTTATGCATATATGAATATGCAAACAAACAAGTTTGATAATTGTAAAAATACTTATATTTTCCTTGTAATAGTTGTTTTACATAAATGTCATATTTACAATGTTTTTATTTGTGTGTAAATTATCTCTCTATATTGCACTTTTTATGTCTCAAATCTCTCTCTTCCATATATAGAGTGATTTTTTAATTTCCATCTATATTGATATTTGACTAATGTATAGCTTTAGTATTAGTATTTTTATAAGTGTTATATTTTTTTTGACACTACACATGATGTTGTAAGAAATACCCACATGACATCTCTATCATAATAGATTGAAGATGCACTTTGCTAGGTGAAGTCTAATTCTTCTAATTTTTGTCTTTTTTGTTGGAATTTGACAATACAATTCTTGAAGAGATCACTATTTTTCATTGTTTGAAATGAATTTTTGAATGCAAAAAGGAACTTAGTGCCCTGAAAAATGTCTCTTGTCAACTCGTAGGTTTCCTCCTCTCATATTGTCCATCCTTCTCAAGCTTGAAGAGTTATTTTTCTCTTTATATTTAATGCCTTGTTGATTTCTAGACATGAGGGAAGCACTTAATTCCCTCGAGGAACGAATGGACACCTTGTAGGACATGATGAAATCGTCTCCAAGTTCAAATTGACAATGCCTTTATGCAAGTTGTGGTCACCTTGGACATGCCAATTCAAAAGAGATTGTTGAGAAATGGAAACAAAAAATTCCAGTTTAATTTGTCCTTGAGTTAAACTGAGAATTAAAATTGAATTCTATTCTCATAGCAACTTGTAAATACTTAATTAAGTTTAATTAACTTAATTAGCTTAGGAATTTCGGGTTGGACGTCTTTATGTAGTCATGTATATGTTCTACCTAAGTTTTAGAGGTCTAGTATGAGTTTAAATTGAGTTGGAAATTAGATCACTCATTTTACTAAGTTAAGTTCAATTAAATTAGTTCAAAATTGTTTTTGGAACTAATAGAGAACTAATAGTTAGTTGGTGCACTAATGCATCCACTAGTGCTACTCCAGTTAACTGAATATTCCCTCATGAGAAACTCATGCATGTCAATTCAGAGAAAGACCCAATTGAGACTAGAGTGTAGGGATAATGTACTATTAGTGGTATTATTTACCAGAGTGTAAATATCATGCATGCATCAAAGATTGATCCTATGTTTGGATTACGCAGTTTTGGAAGCATGAATTCCCTTCAAATATGGGTTATTCATCCTAGGAATTAACAAAAGATTAGGGGCTTGGAGAGCTATTGAATAGGCTAAGGATTTAGCTTGAGCTAGCTTGTGAGCTGAGAGAGTTAAGCATATTTGTGCGGAATTGTTCTAGTGAGGACAAGCTTTGTATCTTCACTCATATTTCTGATATATGCAATACAAATAGCGGGGTTTTGAGCAATGGCTTTCCCCAGATATATCTAGTGTTATGTGCCATTGATTTATCTTATTCTTGTACATATTGTTTTCATCGATATATTGCTTTTCGCTGGTTGCAAATAGAAGTAGATTCTTGTCCTGTGCTTTAGTAAATTGCATGATCTTGTGGATCTACAAGATTTTCTACAAATATATCTTCTTCACAAGATGGAAATCGGAAGTAATACTTTACATCATTAAATGGACTCAATTATGTTAAAAAATTCAATGATATCCCATAAATTAGTTGGTAATTCTACAACTTATTCTTCATTACCCATTCATCTCAGTCTTTTTGACTTGAATGTTCCAACTCCAACAAAGGAACATGTGGACTCCACTACGACCAATGCAAATAATTTCCCAAGATGAAGTTGACTTGCACTTTTTTTTAGAGTTTGTAAGATCCTCAACATTTTTCATCAGATATATACTACTAGATATAATAAAAAAGCATCAGATATATACTACTAGATATAATAAAAAAGCATCATTACTTCTTATGGGAAATCTGTTTTGAAAATTAAATTGCTATCTCTTTTGATGTAACTCAAATGCGAACTTCGATTGCAATTTTTTTTAATAATATAAATTTCTCAATTCTGGTTTAAGAAGAAGAAAAAAATATGGTTAAATAACTTCACTCCACACTAAATTAAAGATAACAAAGTCCAAATCACATGTATTTTTTCAGAGGCTATGAGTTTTATATTTTAAATTGATCTAAATAATAAAGTGTTTTTAATATTTAAATGTTTATGCAAAAAACTATCAAAATATCATTACAAAAATATATTGATTATTTGATATTAAATAAATAATTAAAAGATTGCGTTAAACCATTATTAACTAATATTTGATTATAAAGTGACACTTAGAATTGAAGGATTGGGTTTAACCATGGTTAACTAATATTTGATTATAAGGTGACACTTAGAATTGATATTTTTTTTTGGCTCCACCAATCCATGGGTTGATATTATCATCTCAAAACCCATTGGTTCAATTTAAGTGTTTTTTTAGTTAATAAAATTATATGAGACTAACCCTTGACTCGAAATTCCCTAATTTCAACTTAACGTAGAACAACATTTCTCTATTTTTTTAAGGCAACCATGGTTTGCGGTCATTGAGTGGCCACTACGGCCACAGGCAATAATCCACACAGATCCACCAAAGGTGTCCTAATATATTGAGCCTAACCCTAAGGGCATCGAGGAGATTTGACCTCGTGGCCTCCCAATAGGCAAGGTACTTAGCAATGAGGGCTTGGCCAATTGAGCTATCCCTTGGGGCTTGAACAAAATTTCTCTTATACTCCATATTGAGTCAATATTTTTTTGTATCTTGCATTCTAAATTTGACAAGAGCATAGTAAGGCACAATTTTCATTCTATTGTTGGAATTGATTCAATATTTTTATGTATCTTACGTTATAAATTTAAGAAGAAAAGGTAAGACATGATTCTCATTTTGTTGCTCTATTTTCCCACTTTATTTTTATCATAGTACATTTCATTTTCATTGTGTTGATGTTGTGCTCATTTTTAAAAATTGAAATAGATATTTTGTATTAAGTCAAAATGTGGTTGAACGCATTTTTCTAGTGGTACAAAAATATATAGAGACTTTGACATGATAATGTATACTAACATTATAAATTCAATTTTGACTTAAGAATCTTCACCAAGTCTTTTGCAATGAAAATTTACTACTATATTGCCTAGTAAAACTTATAAAAGAAAACACTTAAAAATCATTATTACATTTCAAACAAATATTAACTCCATCTAGGGCGTTGGGAAATATTGCACTTAATAGTTCCTCATGAACTCATCAGGACCTACAGTCTAGCTATCATTAGACCCTATTGTATATATTGTTAGGGGCACATATGACCATTTTTCATTCACTACTAGACATTCCCTATCATTGTCAAATTTTCTATTTTTATGGTTTTCTTATTTGAGCAAGTTTATTTTTAGTTAAGGGTGCCACCTAGGATGACTGCATGTGGCATTGACAAGACTTTGGTGGAGGATGATATGAATAATTCCACTCCATTTATTAATACTACCTCATTCATAGGCCTTCCTAGAGTTAGTACACACTTCCTCCCTATGTTGTAGCATTTAACTGTCATTTTTCACTCTTCTCCCCTTGTTAGTTGACTTTTAGTCTTATTTTGGATTTTAACTAGTTAGATTTTGTGTGGGAGGGTTATTAATTTGTTCTACTTAATTTATAACTCCACTTACTTCCACTTCACTTCATTTTATGATATTTTTCTAATTTTGGATCTCCACGCCTATTTTTGACTTCTTTGTCGACTAAGGAAAGTGATTTTCAATTATGTTGAGTGCATGCACATGGAACCCCAATCTAATTTGAAGTTGTTGGCCTCCTAGAGAGTCTATATAATTTATTCATAGTCAACACCAACACATAATGAAATTTATGAATGATTTGAATTCTCTTCTTGGTTCATTAGTCAATTTATTAACAATTTTATTCTCTCTTCTTTACTTGTTTTGCAAGTAGTCAGTCTAGTATTTTTTCACACTTAAATCTTGTGATTGTGCTTAAAATCAAACATGGTATCAAAGCGTAAGTAATTTAGTGAAAAATGTTGATATTTTAATGCAAATTTGATAATATTAGAGCATCCCATAGAGAATGGACCAACTCACGGTGATACTAACTCCTTTCAATCACTTCGAAGAGAAGCCAAAGATCCTTCTATTATTGTGTAGTAAGGGACTCTATAGGATTAAAATGGGAACTTAAATTGATCCTAAATCAACCATTGAGAAATTGAAATATCAACTGGATGGATGAATCCTATGGGATACTTGTTTGTTTATCTCCCTTGATCTATTCTTTCATGTTGAGTTGTGTTCAACACCTAAGGAAGTTTGGACAAAACTAGAGGGATTTTTTGGCAAGCAAAATGAGCTTAGAGGACATTAGTTGAAGAATGAGATGATTACTCTAGATCCCAACCATTTTGAGACCCTACAAGACTTTTTATCAAGATTCAAGATTATAGTGGCACAAGTAAAATCTTGTGGGATAAATAAGGAAGAGGAAAAATTTATACTTTCAATACTTTCTTAATTTCATAGTTCATTTCTTCTAGGCCATTCAATCCATTTTTATTTTCCTTAATATTCTCAAACCATCTCCCTCTTACTCCCCATCTCCCTCTTACTCCCCACCCATTACTGTATGGGACTTATGAAACCATACTATTGAGTCTTATATGCATCACTACTTTCTCTATGAACAACATTTTGATCCATAAGGATATTACTTCTAGTAGTGTATATCTAAACTTAGCCTCAAATTCACATTCTGTAGCACTAAAGGAGGTGTTATATTCTATGGAAAAATGCACAATGTATCCTTCTTTGAATTTTGTTAACTAAAACCAACCACTTAAGTCCATTTATTTTTTGGGATTTATAATCTTTCAATTGTTGTTTGATCCCACACTACTAGTTCTTGGGAACATCTTAGCGTATTAATATTTTCCTTCTTCTCTATCCATGGGAAATTTAGCAAAAACTATTTCATATTTTTCAAATGAAAGTACCTATGATTCCATGCTTCGGGATTGATAAGTAATGGATTTTGAGTTTCCTTATGGGTGAACTCAACTTCCTTATTAGTCATCCAATCTTTAATCTCACTTCATGATGACTTCCATGACATATCCATTCTTTCTTTGGTATCTCCTTCCTATCCCTACAATGGTACCAATTTTTGGCAATGATTTTAGAGTAGGGGTTTCAAAATAAAGAAAATAATAAGCCTCATAAATATTTATATTATCAATATTCAATTATGAATTAAGTCTCACTCAAGGAATTAATGAGATTTATTGAAACGTGATTAAATCAAAAAGAAAAAATATCTCAATATAGCATTCAACTTTTATTTTGTAACATACTCACGTCATTATACTTAGAAATTGAGAATGGGGAAACCATTGCATAATATTTATTATTCAATCCATGAAATAGGTTCATAGTGTGATTTAGCGTTAAACCCCGATTTATTTTTGTTTTCTCTTATACATACTTCATATTTGACCTGATAGAACTATTATCCCGCCCTTTTGTACAATCGTTTTTTTAAATATATATCCATGTAGTTACAAATCAGTTACATTTCTAATTATATCTTATGCAACTTTATATTCCAAAGATAAGCAATGACACCGAGTTTAAATATAGTTACCAAATTGATGAGAATTGTTCCCTCAAAACAAGAACTCTAATCCTAAAAGCTTATATTTTTGGGTCAAAACAAAATTAACCCTTGAATCAAAAGATGCTGCTACCATAATCATTTTTTTCAAGGTTAAAATTAGAACATTTTTCCACTATGGTCTTAAAATTTTCAAAGTTGCAAACAAAAACTTTACAATTGATTCTAAAATTGAAAAGTGGTGCTCTCAAAGTCACCCCCTCTTTGAAATAGGGTTAGAATTACAATTTTCTTGAAAATGTGGCCTTGAAAACAAATATTACACTAAACAAAGACCTTAAAATTGACCCTCACATCTAAAACTAGTACTACTAATGGCACCCCTTTTTCTAGGATTAAAATTACAATTCCTTTGAAATTGTGAGCTTGGCTACTGGTACTATTGTGAACAAAAACCTTAAAATCAATTCTTGAATTAAAAAAGTAGCACCCTTTTTTATTTCAAAGCTAAAATTACAACTTGTTTCATATCATGGCCTTGATAACTAGACTTAATGTGAACCAGGACCCGAAAATCAATTCTTGAACCAAAATGTAGTTCTTCTTGAAATACCATTTTTTTGGGCTTAAAATAGAAAAACTAGGGGGGAGTGTAATAGCCCCGAGTTAAAAGTTCATGTAATAAAGTTAATAAAGGAAAAATAAGACCAAGGTACTAGGACACATATTCCAAGTTGAATGTTGGGTAAAGTATCCTAGTGGGAATCACTTATTGTTACTATGGCTAAGGAGACATTGGCAAAGGCAATGGAAAAGGATTTGAGAAGGAAAAAATGTATTATGAGCATTTATTTTATGAAAATAAAGGAAAATAAGAGAAAAGGGACATGAAAGGTCACATGTTGCATGTGAGGAGGAAATTGAAGGAAAATAGAGGAAAAATGAAGAAATTAGAGGCATCAATAATAAAAATACATCAAAGCATCAGTTTGGGGCCTTTTGTTAGTTTAACTTTGGAATTGGTTTCAGAGAGGAGAAGAGCACCAACAGGAGAAGGAAAACAAGCAAGCAAAGGAAGGACAAGGAAAGCAAAGATCTAGCAAGGAAAGGTTGGATTAAGCGGCTTCAACGGGAATACTTGTACGTAACAGGTTGCATGTATGATTTCCTAGCTAGTTTTGGCATGCATGGTATATGCATGTGTATATTTTGTTTATATGTTGTTATTGGCATGGGATTTTCTAAGTTTTGATAGTGGTTTTATCCTTGCCTTGCCATTTTCGAATAGTCATTGTGTGATGGGATTCATTCTTGGTTGAGCTTTGGATTGCCAGAAGGTTTTTCATTCACGTGAGGTGGTCTCAGGAAAATACCAAGGGTTGCGGGTGGAGATGGTTTTCTCCAATAAGCCCTCAATAGGTTGGTGGAGACAGGAAAATTCTTTAAGGGATGGTGAAGGAATTCTGAGGCATCCAAGCTCAGTTTGGTTTTGTTATCTTGGGACTAGTTTAGGTGATATCATGATATTGTGAGGGTGGAGGTGGTTTAACCTCTAGATTCCCTTGGTTGTTCATGGATTTGTTTATCCCAAGAGATCCCACATTCATGCTTGGAATATGGCAAAAAATGTTTTTTGGTTAAGCCTAATCTATGGTCGTGTGGTACGTGTAAGTCCCTGACTTGGTTGGATTTTCATATGGTTAATAAGAGCTAAGTTCCTCTTTCCTTTTATGAGTTAAGGTAATTGTTATTATTTGGCTTTAATGGTTGTTCTATCATTGTTGATTATCTGGTTATATGCTGGTTATAAGCATAGTTTTATGATATATTTAAGAATGACTCTTATCTCCTTTTAATTGATGAATGATTGGTTAATGAATGCATGACCTAATTGGTATTATGATAGCTATTGTGAGAAGGAATTAATATTTCTTGGTAAACCTCAAATATGTTAGGTCCCCATAATACTAGTGATTCCCCCATTACTATTGTCGTTTTATCCCTTATTGTTATTCTTGTGCCCCTATTGTCCCCATATTATTATTATTGTGCCATTATATTATTATTGTTAGGTTGGCTTGGTTATATTGTGACCCCTTAGACTCCTATATATAGAAAGGAGGTTTTGTCATTTGAATCATCCAAGAATTTTTCATTTGTGTAATGTAAAGGAGGTTAACCCCTTGAAGAGGTTGAATTCTAAGACATTTATCTATATTTTCTATCTTTTTGTGAGTTGGTTTCATAACATTTGGTATCAGAGCTTTGGATTCTAGGGTTTCGCTGCTCCAAACAGGTCATCGTGGAATTTTCTCTACAATTGTTTTTTGCGACGTTTCAGAAGTTAAAAGAAAAAACCATTTGATACTAAATCTCATTGAACCTCGGGTACGAATTTCAAATTTTGTCTCACTATATTTTCATAGATATGATCTGAGGAAGTTAGGGTTTTTGCAAGCTCCAGAATTTCATCTAAAATAGGTCATTGTGGAATTTTCGCTATAACTATTTCTCTACGAAGTTTCAGAAGCTAAAAAAACCCATTTGAGAATAAATCAGTCTGAACCTCAGCTCTGAATTTCAGATCCTATCTCGCTATATTTTCAAAGATATAATATGAGGAAGTTAGGGTTTTGGCAGACCCTCGAATTACATTCCAAACAGGTCACCTTGGGAAAATCGTCATAACTTTCGCTCTGAGCATCATACTGAATTTTCATAAGAAGTTACAGAAAGAGGACAGACTGTAATTTTTTTGGGAATCATTTGCAGAACCTAAGGTTGAAACAGTGACCTGCGACACGTCGTACAATTTCTCTCTACTTAACCAGTCTATACTCACGACATCGTGGGAGATTTGGCATAACTCTTCATTGGAGAACCCAATCTTGATCAGACTTGCGGGGTTAGAAAGATTACTCGAAGGGTTACCGAAGGAAAAAATTTCAGACCTAGGAGATCGAAAATTACAGAGATACATTAGATTCAATATCGAGCTCCTACAAAGTGAAAAAAGGTGTGCAGTTTTTTTATTATTTTTGCATAAGCTTGGTTTGAAAAATTAGTTTGAAGTAATTCAAAGGGCATAGTGAAGCATTATTATCGGTAATTGATTCCTCTAAAATAGAAAATGGAAACACCTAGTAAGCAACATGAAAGCTCTAGCATGAATCATGAAGAAGAGGAAGAAATGCAACATGATATATCAAAATTACGAGACCAAGTGCAACAAATTTCACTCGCACAAAAAGTAACAAAAAATAAGATGGATGGCATGGAAGCTAAGATGAATGGTGTGGAAGCTAAGATGGATGATTTAAAGAAAGGCATGGAAGATTTTAAGATAGATTTGACAAAGTTTCTACAAGAAATTCTTACTAATGGCAAAAGGGTAGTAAAGGAAATCCATGATGAGAACAAAATAGATGTTAATCATGATTTCATAGACTCTAACGTTGGATTGAAGAACCACCATGTTCCAAAGATCGATATGAAGAATTTTGATGGCAAGGATCCCAGAACATGGATACTACAGATGGAGCAATTTTTCGATCTCCATAATGTGCAAAACACACAAAAGGTACACATTGCAACTTTATATTTGGAACCAAAT